>JARJLG010000172.1:0-209007 GCA_029448575.1 Mycena maculata
TGTCGTTACGAGGAGCTGCATGGCATCACAGAGCGCTGGACCCCGGCCCGCAAAGAGTATAAGGATGCGCTCGTCCTCGCGACGGAGCGCCACTACAAGCTGTGTGTCAGTGAGCTTGAACGCCTTGTGGTGGGGAGGCTTTTTGAGACGACGAAGCTCGGGATGAGCGGCGTAGGTGCGTGGACCTTCTTTTCTGACCTGTTGCCATTCAAACTTATTCTTTCCAGCATATAAAATGTGGGAGAAAGCTGAGCAAGGCCTTAAAAACGAGGGCCGAGGCCATCCGCAAGGCTTTGAATCGGTATAACGACGCCGCCGCCGCACTTACGCCACCACGTCCACGGCTTACATGGCATTCTATCATCAACACCGCATCTCTTGCTGAATTTGACTGGCTTCGAGAAACCCGGGAAGACATTCGCTCACTGCCTTGGGCGCAGCCGGCTGTGCGTGAGGCGATGGTCCTTTACTTCGGAATGAAGCGCGCGACTGAGGAGAAGGTGAGGCTGAATGTCGAGATCCGCCGCCTCGTTACGTTCATGCTAGATGATCACGTTGACTACTACCGTGCCATCGCGAAGACCCTCATTCCCCATCCGGCCCTGGCTCACGAATTGCAACGTCAGTGGACGTTTCGCACACGCATCAACACGTCCATTGCTGCACGGTTGGAACTGACAGCCAGACTCAAGGGCTTCACCGGCTCATTGTTTCCTGGCGAGCGCGAAGGCCGAGATGTTGGGTTACGGGACGGGATTGCACCGCCATTGTGGCTGGAGGAGGTTCTTCACCTCCGGACGCTCACTGTCGAGTACGAGGAGCCTGACGACGCAGACCACCTCAACACAGCCGAGCGCAGGACTTACGACGTCGAGGGGATGGCCAGAGAAGGGGATTTCGATGAAAGCCTTGTAATAGACCTTCTCGAGAACCTTAGTACAGCGGACAATAATTAAATACCCTTCACTTTGGATTTCTTGGTGTGCTATGAGCCTATGACTTGAAAACGAATTGAGAATTCGTGAGACCGACATATTGATCCGATGCCAAGGACATTTCTGATTGGCTAGGAAGGTCGGTCCGAAGTCGGTTACTAACTTGAATGACCGGTTCTGAACATTAAACGCGTCCTTCTCGACTCTAGCCAGCAATTATCACGCGACTTGAAGCGTGTAAAACGTGTATCTTACATCAATAGCTGACTCTGTGCAAAGGAAATCTCTAAGACCCTATACATTAAGAGCAGAAACATGATTTTCGTATTTTGTCCGCCAAATATGAGACAAAAACACTCTTTGAGATTTCAGAGTCGCAGAACCGGTCTTCTCAGCTGCAAAACACCTGAGATATGATTTGAGGGCCTATTGTCGCTAGAATGTGAAGGAATTACATGCATAGAGCTCTTAGCTATCTTGTAATACACTTTGAGTTAGTTAGAACACAGGTTGAAACTGATTTTATGCGTGCAACTCTACCAGTAATCCAACGTTTTCTTGACAACACCCGACTTAAACAGCATATGACCCCTGTTCTGGCAGAATATATCAGTAGAGAGGTTGTAGTTAGACATTCTGAGAGAGTATTAGCCAAGTATACGGCCCCCCGGACCCTCAATTGTTCAAATACTCGCATTTTGAGTCAAATTCTTACCCTCCCAGAAAGCCCTGATTTCTTCTCAGAACGTTCATAGAACTCATAAATGGGTTATCCCACGGTTACAGCGCGTAAGAAGAAGCCGTTAAATGGGAATAGCACTGACAAGGCCAGACTGACTTGGTGTCTGACCGCTTCCAGGGTACAATTGAAGCTTCAAATTTATTTTTCCCAGGTACTGTATATTGGTTAGACCTTGAATATCAGTGGGTGTTGCTACCTCGCTCACCAGAGAGGCTCTGCCTTTATTTCTTGCTGAATTGACACTTTGGTGTAAATCACGCTGGAAACAAGGATTGAGTTTATAATTTTCTCCATTAAAATTGTTAGGCATGTACTGAACATGCTTCACTAGAGAAATCCTCTTAATAAATTATATGCAACTCAGCATAGAGCATTTTGCACTCCACAGAGGGGCTCCTTCCATTTTGAGACACACCATCAGCCACCATCAATCCTTTCGAGCGTCGCCTAACTCTTATCATCGTACCATCATGTCGACTGACAACGGCGACGAGCATCCCCCCCCACCGCACGCTTGGAACGCCCCCGGAGTGCATGCCCTCCCGATCTCCCCCCCTTTTTGGAACGGCTTCCCTGGGAAGAAACCCCTGCCTTTGCATCGTCTCCGCTTCACACCTCTGGGTGTCTATGACCTTCACCGTCACCTCGGTGTCTACGCCCATTCACCTGAGATCTGGAACACTTACCACCTGCGCTTCAAGAAATCCCGCATTGCCTGGCTGGCCAGCGGTGTCAGTACAGACAATCAGCACCATCCGTCCGATCCCGGGTTCTTCCCAGAGCTCAAGGCCTTGCGGGACTCCCTTCCCATCGCCGAAAAGGGGGGTTACGCTCCGCGGCAAGAATTTGTGAACGACGTACGTGAGATATTATTCGACGTGGTGCGTCTTTATTCTATTTTATTTTGCACTTTCTAATGTCTTCAAGGCAACGATTCTAGATCGTATTATTGGCTCAACCACCCTCATCCTCCATAGCGAAGGCACTACGAGGCCCAGGACACCCGCCCGGCCCGAATTCCTCTCCAGCACTGTGTATATCCCCCCCGCATTCTTAGCCGCCAATCCGGAGGCACACATGGACATTGCACGTATCGTTCAGGCGTACATCGAGACGGTCGGCGTCCTGACGGTCAACGCCTGGACCACCAACGCAATGCGCCAGAGGTGGCCCCTCAACAGCCATTCGACTTCCAGTATCCCCACTGCCAACTACATTCGCCCGGGACTCATCATCCCCGACCCCAAACAGGTCGGGTCCTCTGTCTACATCTTTCGTGGTCGCCCTGCCGGCTCCCTGGATGCCACTCCCGCCATCGCCGTCGCCCCACCTGATCCCGTCGTCGCCTCGCCCACTGCGAGTGGTGATGGACGGGAGGAGTTGTACTCGCAAGATGCGCTCAATCTCATCAGCGAGATCGAGCACAATCATGCGCTGATGATGGAGATTCAAGAGCTTCGTGGCCAGGTTACGTTCCTCGAGGATTCTCTCATACAGACACAGTCAGCGCTCGCAAGTCGGGAGGCCGCGCACGACGCTGAATGCGCCCAGTTCCAGCGCTCAATCTCAAGCTTGCAGCATCAGCTGCACCGAGCATCGGGTAGGTCTTCAATCTCATCAGAACAATATATTGATGTATCTTACTTAGTCATTACTTCAAGCACGTCGGTCTCCCGAGCCCCCGAGAACGCCGGGCCACCGAGCTACGCCTCCTCGTCACAGCTGTTCACCCCGACAAAGTCCCGCACCCTCGATTCTCCCCGATCCGCCCCAACGGCCTCGCCAAGCAAGAGCGAGATCGCGCTGCCCTTGACGACCGCGTATCTGGAAGACCTTCCCATGTCGGACTTGCGGCCTGTCCGCTTGATGATCCGACGTGTGGCGCCAACAAAGTGGTACGAGGAGCTGGCGACACTGGGGTACGAGGGGGATGCCATGCAGGGGCTGTTGGACGCATTGACTGAAGACTTGGGACTGTAGTCTTTTTTGTTTTTTGTTTTTTTATACTTTAAATATGATGGGCCGCATATGTGAGAGAAATTGAGTTCGAGAGATAAGATTTGGAAGGCCGTATGTACAGGACCGTCGCGTTTACCTACCATCACTTTAAACCTAACCCTAACCTTCACCACCATTCTCAATCGCCAACCAGCTCTTTCTTTCTTCCGCTCCCATATCGTCCCGGTTCGCCATGCCGCCCACCTTTGCGACAATTGCCATCGAAAGCCATCCCAAGGCTCGGCATGGCTCGTCCAAGACACCTGCGCCGTTGACCGCCGAGAAGCGCAAAGAGAACAAGGAAAAGCGCGAGGAGAAGAAGGATGGGATCGACCAAGCCTTGGCGGCGTGGTGGGAGAGCAGTGTCGCGCTCGCCAACGACCTCTCCAACCGCTACAAGCAAAAACCGAAGTATTTCCTCGAAATGATGTTTCAAGGTGGCGCCCGCATGGTTAACTCACAAACGAAAATCAATCCCTACAACGCGTTCAGGGCTGAGAAGGCCGCTGAATGTCGAGACAGTAAGTGTATCGTTGGCTCTTCTCACTCATTTTTTCATTTGATTTCATGGATACAGACGGGGAATCCAAAGACGCACCGACTCTTCACCACGACTACTTCGAAGAGTACAAGACTCTTACAGATGCTGAGAAGGATGCCTACGTGGAGCGTTTCAGAGACACCAAGAAGCGCGAGGTCAAACTTCGGCGCGATACACCTCGCGGCAAGATACAAGACGTGGCGAATATTGTACGGAATATCAAGCTATTGGTACGCGTCTTTTTCCCCCTCATCCTCTCCGTTCTGATTCATTTCATAGATGGTAGGCCTTGGGACACGTGTCGGGGTGGAGGGCTTCTTCTGCATCGTCAGGAACAGCACCGACTTTCACATCCAGCCCCAGTGGTTTTTCACCTCTCGCGAGTTGGAACAATACATGCCCATTGCGACACGCCGGAAGTGGTCGACGGTGGAGGTGGGGACGAAGGTTGAAGCCTTCTGCGTCGCAGGATGTGATGTCGTCAATACGTCGTTCCTCAGGTCCTTCTCCTTCATTACTAACAGCGTCAAGATCTCTTGCGCACGAGCAAGCAGAAGGCGGACTTCCTCAAGGCAGGTATACGCGAGGGCCTCACGGAGAAGCTCAGTACGTCGCAGTCACCCTGTCTGTACGCTCACTAACCACATACCTGCAGTCGCCATTACTGGGAATCCGAATGCCCAAATGGCATACGTCTGGTACGAAGAGGACGTTGTGCAAAAGCATGGCGTCGAGCTCGTGGGGTGGACCTTCCCCCAGCTCCTCAATCCTAGCGAGCTCAGTACGTCACTGTCCCCGCTTCAAGAGCTGCACGACGCCATCAAGAACGACACTTGCAAGTTCGTGAGGTTGACCGCGCAGCAGCTCAGAGCGCGCAAGCAGAAGTGGGAGGAGGATGTTGCAGCCGGACACATTGAAGTCAAGCACCGCGCGACGCGCAAGGACAAGGGTGTCAAGCGCACGCTTCCCACCGACAACGAGGACGAGGACGAGCGCAGTGATGAGGAGGACGACGCGCCAGCACCTACGACCTCCAGCAACCCTGCTTCGAAACGTCGGCGTACCACGGCGAGTATCGCCCAGCAGCCTGTCGTCGAGGAACCCGACAGTGATGCGGAACCCCCTGCACCGGTCGCAAAGCCTGTGGCGCGCAAGGCCCGTGGCACTGCAAAGGCCGCGTCCGCGAAGAAACCGGCACCCAAGAGCGCAGCCAAGAAGACTCCGCGCGATGACGCTGTCACGAGGGCTGCCGCTGCGAAACTCAAGGCCGACAATCTCGCTAGACGCGCCGCCAAGGAAGCGGCGGCCGCCACTGCGTCAGCTCCGCAGGCCCCTGCCGAATCCCGACGCCCCAGACCCACGCCTCGTGGCAACTTCACCAGCAAGGAGCTCATCACGAGCGAGGACGAGCGCAACAATGACCCCGATGCCGACGAGGACGAGGACGAGGACGAGGACAACACCCTGCCACCCCCACGGTGTCCCCGCGCTCCACGCCGTTTCAGCAGCGCCGACGAGATGGACACCGAGGCTGCAGCGGCAGCAGCGACAGCGCCGGGCAGGGCAGCAGCATCGGGGTCGGGGGAGGCAGCAGCACCCGGGTCTGCAACGGCAGCACCAGCGTCCGTGGAGACAGAAGCGCCCGTGTCGCCGGAGCCAGCAGCGCCCGCGCCAGCGGCATAGTACTCATTGCACACTTACTATTGTTTCTTTACATACTAGGAATTTACTTGATATTCATGCTACGAAAACATGTCTGTAAGGAATACAGAAGAGGGGCATGATAGGGACATTTTGAGTTTTGAGGGCGCGGCGGCGGCGACGTTGATGGCGAGGTGATGGCGCGGATTGATGCGGCGGCAGCGGTGGCCATTGATGGACCGATGGCGTGGGACGGCGTTGGCCGTGATAGATGTGATGGTCCCAATTGGGACGCGACCTAATTGGGACGCATCCCAATTGGGAACTGGCCAGCTCTGCTTTTACCAAGTCGCTCCGAGGCCATTTACCGCAGGGTGCTACCGCAGGGTAAGAGCCAGAGCAGTTTTGATTACCCATGCGATGGCAGGAACTGATGGTAACCTGCCATCACCCAGGACTATATATAGAGGTAACGTAGGTGTTCGGTGATGGGCAGTGACTCTGCTTGAGGCCAGTTGTGCATACATCGATACTATCCTCAAGAGTACCCCGAACTTATTACAGGCCCTCACTGTGTCTCATACTCGCGCAATTGTTGGAAAAAAGCTATTTGGGTTGTAACGGCTTGAGCCGGGTTCCCGGCTTGTAGTAGATTACAATGAGTTGTAGCATGGTGGCAAGGAGTCTTATGATCCATCCCAGGTCGTTGTGCGGGGCATAAGGTACATGCCAGCTTGTGAGGGGTCTTGGTTGCTCATAACCACTTTTGAGGCTCGACACTGGATATCAAATCTTGTCTACACCGATACAATCTGAATGCACCCCAGTTTGTATGGCGTGGAAGAATATGTTTAGTCGATATTATTTACACCAAAAACATGTCTTTGTCGACAAAATCTATCACATAAAATACCTCCCGCGGTTCCCCGAAGATTGGGCAAAGTAGTGCTCCACGTGTGAGATGCCCCAGCGCAATGAAAATACTCCATTCACGTATAGGGCAGTCAGTCCACGTCTTTGCAGTTCAGGATGCTTTCTTCCGGTCAAGGGCGTAGTCAAGAGTAATTCTGCAGGGTAGATGGCAACGAAAGACTAATTCCAGTTGGCCCGATCGTCGCCTTGAGCCTCGTAGATGACCGAGTCGTACCGCGGGCATCCATGGAACATAGATTTGCAACACAATATTGGCGCAATATGTCTCTCCTGTTGTTCCAATCAACTTTGGATTGGAACTCAACGTAGAGCGCTTTGCATGGGCTCAATATGTGAGACAGGAGAAATTTCAATTAGCTTCAAATACCGGGCCTTTCAACGAGGCACCGACCTGAATATTTTGGTCATCAAGAACGGGGTAGTTTGGATGATGGTTGGCGAGATACTCCTGAGGCGCATGTTGAAGTCGCAAAACAACAAGTTGCTTCGATTCAGTGTTCACTCAATGTGAGTACTGCTCATCCGAGCGTCAGCAGAGCTGGCATGGCAGAACTGGGTCTGTCTCGTCTTCCTGGCTCTTCTGGCACTCATTTACCTTCATATTGGGCCGCGCTATTGTTTGATATCAAACGTATAGCCGGCTGACAGAAGAGAAAACAACTGTAACGGTGATTATGATGGCAACATAAGTACCTGGTGCTTCGCATCCTTGCTGTTGGTTTCTACAACTGTGCAACTATCTCCTGCTGGAAACTAGTCTCTTGTAGACAGACACTTCATACAAACTAGCTCTTACCTCGCTGTATGAAGCTGGAAACCTTCACCAACACTGGTTTTGGCTGGTGCCTTTATCTTTGAAGCAGTCAATTGCTAGACTCGTAACCAGTCTGCCCTAAAGACGGCAAATCTAAGTGGCAAGCACTTTGCTGTAGGCAGACTGGTACATCTCGCCTCGATCGATTGGGCTGGGCCTGAGTTTGAAAATTTTCCTTCTTGCCTGTTCTGAGCTCAAATCTCCAAATTTTTTCTCCATTTAAGTTGAAGGCTGGGAAGAACAGTGGACGGCTAGAATTCTGTCTCTTCAGAATTTTTATTAGTGGCCTTGTTCTATATCCTTGCCTAGTTTAATTGGGAAAGTTAGTTACCGGACCGAATTGACCGGTGCCGGTGATCGGCACCCGCCAAAGATTTCAAACTCAGGCCCAGCCAATTGTTTGATCCGAGTTGTACCAGTCTGCCTACGGCAAAGTGCTCGCCACTTAGAATTGCCATGGCAGACTGGTAACGAGTCTAGTCAATTGCATGCGACAGGAAGTGCTGCTTAGGAAAGTTGAACAACTTGCTGTGGGTTTCCGAGACATCCTGAATTTATGTGAATCCCACAGCATGGCAGTCAGAGCTGAGGTTTACATACCTTGCAAGTTTCGGTTTCGTGGTCGGCACAACTGATATGCAAACTCTCGGTTGCGCTTTCATCACTACCGAAACCTGTAGTTTCAGTTTGCAATTCAGGCCTGACCTTTGTGTGATATTACTCTTAGGCTTTCAAGTACATTTCAGGGCAACCGAAAATTATGAGATCAATTTTCGATGTAAATTCGCACTCTCAACAGATTTCATAAGGGCCTAGTGCTAAATTGGTATTTTTATACAAAGCTGAAAGCAGCAGTCGAAAGTGCTACTTCGAAGTTTGAAGTCTGATTGATCTCGGCATTGTCACCCAGACATTGACAGGTTT
Source organism: Mycena maculata (assembly GCA_029448575.1). Lineage (NCBI taxonomy): Eukaryota > Fungi > Basidiomycota > Agaricomycetes > Agaricales > Mycenaceae > Mycena > Mycena maculata. The sequence goes on from JARJLG010000172.1 coordinate 8,529, forward strand.
GTTCTCATGCCTTGTAAAATGGCCCATGACCCATGTCGGTGGAGGATAAGCTGAAATCAAGATTATTCAAGTTGCAAAAGAAGGGAAAAAAAGGGAAAAGAGAGAGAGATTTAAATATATATTCAGAATACATATCCAGCCATTTTGGGGCCCGAGAGTCCCCCGAGCACACAGAAAGACGCGAGAGATCTTGAATTTATCTTGAATCCCAAGAATTTGTCGATCCGATCATTGATCTGTCAGTTCTTAGTCTTTCCGGAGCAAAATCCTCCGATGGACTAGGGACAGCGAATCACAATCAAGATTTATTCGGCCGTGATCATCCGTGATTCGGCTTTCCATCAATGTGTCTCGGCAACCGGCGCGTGTCCGAATTTGGTCCGAATGCTAGCACCGGCGAATGCAAGCTCATCCAGTGTGCCGCGCACCACTTCCGGACGTATTCCAACTCAATGGTAATTTGAAGCTGTGCACGCAGCAGACTCATTTTAAATGGCCAAAATTAGTATAAATCAGTGATGCACGTTCGCACCTCCGATGGACCTTGAACCCGTTCCTCCGGCACATGGCTTCCCAGACCTGAAATTTTTTTTTTTTTTGAGGAGGCATAAGGTGCAATCCTGCCTTGGGCAACATTTGCAGTTTGGGTTGGCACACGGTCAAGATGAACAGATTCATTGTTCTTGTCACTCTCACTGGCCAGATCCTTCTGTAAGAAATTGTATCAGTTACTGGTACATCCCCAAAGGTTCATAATTAGTATCTGGTTTCAAAGAATTTTAATTTTAATTACAATATAAAGTTGTAAGTAATGTTTCCATATTCTTGGCTAATTTACCACCTGTGCAGTTTGGCTGCACCGTTGTGCTTTTTAAGTACACAATAATTGTTTCCTTGGGAATACGAACCTTCTCTCCCACCTTCAAAGGGGGTGTGGACATCTACAACTCTTTCGATTACCCTTTCTAGGGCAATCATGCCATTTTGAACAATAAGCCTTTACACACTGCACAGTGATCTGAGTTGGACTTCAAGCTCCTGGACACTGGAAGGCCGGGCCCTGGAAGCAACATTTGGTGGACCATTTGTTGAACTGGCAGGGTAGACTTAGTTGCAGTTGACACAGACATGTATATATATGTCTTCTTGACCTGCAGGCGGGATCATATTGCAGAAGGTGAGCTGTGTTGAGACTCTCCAGAATGGTCATGTTGAATGAATTCTGGATCACCCAGTTCACCTTCGGCTGGCAATCATAGCCATTGGGTTAGCTGATCTCGGATTGAGGGAGCCTTCAGGTAATGGTAAGTAAAGTGTAAGTTCACCAAATAATAAAGATGAAGCAAACCGGCAATTGAGAGAGAGGAAGTGCAGGGAGAACATCAACATAGTTATCACTTGAGTTAAAAATTTTGAGCAATGCCTTGCATGCAGCAAAGTTGGCTCCATTAGTGAGTGTAGAATGTTCGGAGTTCCAGGACAAGACCTTCTGTGTTTCCAGCTGTATTGGCAGTTTGTAGTAAAGCTGTTGGTTCGAGTCTGTGATTGTGCGGGATTGGATGTTAACTAGCATATTCCAGAATTATGCAAATTTGTCAAAACCAATGCTTTTCCAATGCTCGTGTGGTGCAGACACGAGCAAGTCGGAGTCCCAGTGTTCATCCTTAAGGCCTTAAATCCAAATTTTAGAACCTTTAAGGGCAAGGCCTTAAATTCAAGGGCACTTTTAAACCCTCAAGGATATTTTCCCCACATGATCCTAGTGCATCCCACACAGCCCAAAAAAAGTGCAGGCTACGATTTTTGAGCAGGGGACAGGACTCACGTGAGAGATCAGACTGTCTTTGAATGTCTGCAACAGTGCAAGCTCTGGCCAAGGTCCATCGTCATTCTCCTGATGCTCTTCAGGTGTTTTTGATGCAGATTTTCCAGTACATAGTTTATTTCTGGACTGAAGTAGGTGGATCAAAGGACTTAGATATCCTGATATTCGAGAAATGCAAGAGAGATGTGTTGATACAACACTGGAAATATTAGGGGAAGAACACGTGAAGATTTCCTTAGCAAGGCCTTAAAAGGCCACGCAGAAAAACCTTAAGGTTATTTAAGGCCTCATTTACGGCCGAACACTGGCGCTGAGACCCGGATCTCATTGACAGGTGGCTATGCGCCCACGTGTGTACCGGCCCGCGACGGATCACACGGGTGCAGTCCCTAGTGACTAGGGCTCAACCGCCACCGATCATGGACCTGTAAAATACTACCTTGTCCGTCCCCTTGAGCCGAGGGCACCATCTCCCACTGTAGCAGATGCATATGGCAAGATGTCCTTCAAGACATTTTTCTGGCCACAACCAAGCAACATAATTATAATTGAACTCTTTTATACTGCTGTGAATGTATGGCTCATGGGAATAACCCCTTGTCCACATCTACAACTTGATTTGAACATGATAAGCAAGCCATTTAAGGTATTTGGAGACCCAAATACCTTCAAATATATTTGAATACCTTTGAATGAGCTAGTGCTTTTCACATGTATGGGACATATCCCCAGTGAAATCAAGAACTCAAATATGACTCTGCAGGAGACCACAGTTGAAAACACTCATTGAGCAGCTAAATTATTTCCCAATTTAAGGAAAAGCAGCAAGAAGTCGACCTTACCTTACTAATTGTGGGTTGCAAATTGTTCTTGGCTCTACGGGACAAATTGATCCCCTTGTGCAGGCAAAACAGTAGGATAGGGGCAAAACTTCCCATTTGGGCAGTCGGGACAACCCGGGCCGAGATCAACCCATGATCAAAACTTTGAAGTTGGGACTTCGCTCTACCTCGAAACCATGGACTACAAAGTAGTAAACAGTGAAAAATAACGCCATAGAAATACATCTTATTTTTTGACTATCAGTTACAAACTCGGTAAGTTTGGAATTTGAGAATTAAGATCTCATTTCGGCCCAATTTTTTTGGTCCGACACTTTAGTCCTCGGATTAGACAGCAGGTGCACAGTTAGTTTATCGGCAGTGTGAGTACCCCCCAGTAGGAAAATAACGATTCCTATTTTTCAATAGGCTATGATCTAATCAAATCAAAATCAAATAGACATCATGATGAGCGCTGATCAGAAACAAGCCAATACATAGTCTCATTCCCGCCGTTATAGGGCAAGTGTTCAGACAGGGGAGGAGGAATACACGGAGATAATCCCCTATCAGAGCTACGAATTGTTCTGAGGCAGATTTTTGATGAAGTTTGATGGCGGAACACGGCCCTATAACATCTGGTGCATCTCGTATAGAAGAAGGGTGATCGTGTCAGACTCTCGCTGAACTGTCTTGTTTCCCCTCATCCGCTTCCAATTCAGCACTAAATAAATTTCAGATGTCTTCTCTGATTTATACCCTGCGTTGTGGTACCGATATATGTGGAATTTGGGCCATAGATGAACCCACAATTTCTCTGACCTTTCAATACCTCGCATCTGCAGATTTGACTGAATCGAGCTGCAATAATTCGTGATAAATATGGAATGTACGTCTCACTTCTCATTCAACTCATCTAAATTGCTTCCAGGCATATCAGACAGAATTGAATGACAGAAATAAATGTTTGAGGGAAGTGCCCAGAATGTTGAGTTGTTCAAATCAAATTTCTGGACGTGTTTCTTACACAGTTTTCTTCAGAGAAAAATATAGCTGGGAGGGAATGATCATTCTGAAGGCCATTCCATACCTGCGTGTACTCGTTCAGTGCCTTAACAGCCAAACTCATCATAGGCACGATTTGTGACCTAAGTGACTGATGGGCGCAATCACCCGTTATCTATACGAGGTGCACCAGATGCGGGTGTGGCATCCCGCACTTCTTTTTCATCATTTTTTGCCTCAGATTTTAAGCTCCACCACACCCCAACATCTCGAGCTGAGATTAGCCATAGTCTCGTGCACAGCCTCTTATGACATCCCGTTCCGGGAACCCTGTCATGAGAGTCTGGGCCTAAATCGGCTAGTTAACTGTACCATTGCCCTATCATTTTCTGATTTCTTTGCTGCTGGTTGGGGTACTTCTATGAGTTTCGTGGACAAAGTTAAGAGACAAAATCCTTCCCTTCATTAAATAAATATGGTCTGCCTCTTTACATTCTCTTGCAGTCCTGCCGATGGAAGCCAGGCAGTCCGCAGAATTTGGCAGAACGTGAGAGTGTGGCAGTGTCACAGGTTGTTTAAAAGAGTGGGTTGGGCATCTTTACGTCTTTCCACTGGCTCCATCACAATTTCGAGGAGACCAAACACACCTATTTATGCATATGGACGGCTCTCCCTCTAAACCATGAAGTGAAAATACGAAAGAAGGGATTCACGGGAAATTCCGGAAGACACCGGAATTTTGATAGCGCAATGATACGATTAACTGGTTAGGCCCAGACTCTCATGACAGGGTTTCCCAGAACGGGATGTCATGAGAGGCTGTGCACGAGACTAGATTAGCCAATACTAGCTTTAACACCCGTGTCTTTGACATGAGAGTTCGCACAGACACGGCGGATACAGAGTTCCGGGGTTCGAAGGGGACACAGCGGATTCCGAGAGCTCACGTGCAAATCATGTGACTTTATCACCTGATTTCTGTGGCTGTGACTGTCACGCTCAAGGCTCAAGAACACCCAATGGACGCATAATGCAGTGAAAACGCTAACTCTCAGGTATGTGTGAATGCGAAATGCGAAATGCTAATGCAGCAGAGCTATGAACTCTAAACCACACACAACACACAACACTATCAACAACTAACCCCTCAATAGAGAGAGTCAGAGTGCAAGTTCGGGGGTGTAAGTCAAGTATTAGACTTGATAGCAGCTGGTTTCTTGGTCGATCACTTAGTTAACTAAGGGTCGCTCGCGCTTTTGCAAGGTTTGACTGGTCAAGTCAAGTTGTATTGGACAAGTAACATCTAGGACGTCAAGGAGACAGTATAGGGTAGGTTTTAAGACCGTTAAGTCTGCGCTTTTTGTGTCTTTCAACGGTTTCAGTGTTCTGTTCAATGTTCTGGGTCTGTTTGCCGTGTTCTGACTGTTGCCGTGTTCTATCAATTGCCGTGTTCTGATTCTGAGTCTGGTATACGATTTGTTCAAAGCAATCTAACCTCCACGGCTATCAGAGCGACGGTTCCAGTGGCTGACACAATGTGTACAGCGCCCCTAGATGTGCTAGCTTTCCCTCTCCTTCTGCTGCCCTTTTATACTACTGCCCTAGGCTTTACATCACGATGATTACTGCACAATGTCCGTGTTCCTGCGGCCCAAATCCCCATCCCTGGATCCTGATTGGCTAGTGGCCAAAGAGACATGTGGAGTTTGACACAACCCATGTGATTGCTGATTAAGTGGATAGAAAGTGTCTTCTTCGTCTGTAGCCTCTTGTCCCGGGCCTGAATGGTCTTGAAGCTCATGCACGTCTCTTCTACCTTCCAAATGATACCCCATAGTCCCCAGTTTGGTTCAGTGGTTCAACCACAATTGCCTAAAAGGTCTGTCTGAGGTGTCTATCTCTCATTGTCATATCTTCTACTCATCCGGATAAAGCGGATAGGAGTGTCATGTCGTTCAGGTAAGTCTTGTCAGACCTAGGCCTTGGGTCTGGACTCAATGTGTGATCAGACACGTCCCCAGTTTGAGGTAAACAGGTCACAATAAGTCTAGTCTTTGAGATCTTTGGTTCTTCCCACTGTTGCCTGCCAGCAATTGGTATCTCGCCTTCGTAACCTCTTTGGTATGCTGTTTGTGTCCTAGCAAGCAGCCTTAGGCCTTGTATGTCCTAGTTTCTCTGCCACCATCGTCAAGTTTCCTTAGTTAACTAAGAGATCTGGTGGCCCCATTTGTGAAGGTACCGGTAGAAGTCCTTGTTAACCTCGTAGCTTCTGCTAATAGACTGGACCACTCAGTCAGAGTGCCCTGATGGTCCCTCAGTGCGTGTTGACACGCTGAATCATGCAAAATCGCAAAATCCATGTGTACTTGATTTCACGGCTTATCAGCGGATTGGAGGTGCTCGGTAAGAGTGAGGCTCGAAGAATGATGGAATAGAAGACTAAGGAATACAAGCGACTAGCTACACTACTTATACTGTTCAACTGTGGCTATGTAACTAGTGCTAATAATATATACAATAGATCGTCCATGTGCTACAAGCACCATAACCATGTGTTCTGAGTAATAAACATGCCAGAACCACGTGTTCTGAGTAAGAATCATCCCGAAGCCATGTGTTCTGAGTAATGCCCATGCATACTCCACATGTCTGCAGCATGACACCTGTCAGCTGTCCAATCACTGATGACTCAAGCATAGCCTTGGTGTTTAAATAGACAAGCACTTGATTAGGCGCTTAGATAAGGCATTGTCGCGATTAGATAGCATCTAAATCGTGACAGTGACCAAGCTCTTTTTATGTTTAGGACATACAAGCTTTACGACCTGTGCCTTTGGCACGGACACTCGCTGTGCTTGGTCCGTATCTATGTCCCGGGGTCAACAGCTTGTTGGGGCTCTGCCCCAAACCCCAGGGGTGACTCCGCTGAATCTCAGTAGTGTCACTTAAAGTAAAAAAGCCATACATTCTCCAACACATAAACTATTTAAGCAGGACACTACTGGAAATAGGCATTAGTTGAGCTTCATGTTGGCTTGCACGTGGGACTTACAAATAATCAAAGTAGTACTTCTGGGTATACAATATTCTTTGTGACAGTGGTGTTGAGCTTGAATGGAGCCTTAATGTATTGGCTGGAAGTGCACCGAGACATCTGTGCGAAGATCCCCACCAATGTGGTGAACATTGGCCCTGGGATTTATTTATGGTCATGGAAAATGCTTCTGCTCAGTTCCTTCTTGGTCAACATTGATTTGTGTCCATCCTCTGTAAGCCATGTTGTTTTGCAAATAGTAATGTTAAAAGGGGCACAATGCTTGGAGAGCTGCTCCAGCAGTTCCATCTGATTACTTGGGATGAAGTTCCAATGCAAGATTGACACGATCAAGAGGCTGTGGATAAGACAATGCAAGATATTCACAATGATCCATGGCCATATGGTGTAACCATGGTGGTCTATGGTGGTGACTTTCAACAGATATTCCCTGTGGTTGCGAAAGATGGTGTTATATCCATGCAACATCCCCAGCCCTCTTGTCGACCTTCCGGTAGTTCCGGTAGGTTCTGAGGCTCCGGTATATTGCCGGAGCCTCCGGACCATCCGATATCCTCAGGTTTTTACGCAATGAAGGATTACTGAGCGTTTCCCGTTTATCCGTCTTCCTGACTTCTCACTTCTCATCAGTCCATCTGACTTGTCTTATAGTTAAGAACCACTCTCCTTCCTTTTATGGAATACAATTAGCTACTTAGTATAAATACGTCTTTAATATGTCTTATACGTCAGATTGATAATTGACGTTGCTTGGCTCACTTCCCTTGCACTGAGTCGTCTCCGTACTCTCCGGTTCCCTCAGGTACTCCGACTTGTCTTCCTCTATCGGATACCTGCCGGTTAGGGTAGTCACTCACCCTTGACCCCCTGTGGTGTTGTGATCCTTCTCTTTATACGTTCCGGACCCTCCGGCCCTCCGACGCTCCAACATACCGGAGCCTCCGGTCCCTCGGCCTTTACTCTTCAGGTCCATCCCGGCTCGGTATATAACAGATGGAAGGGAACAGATTGTCAGACTGTGTCTTCGAGGGTCTCAGCTACTATGACAGAAGGTTGAAATACTTCACCTGACCCAGAACATGAGAAGGATTTTGCTAAATCACTCCTTGAAGTTGGTCATGGAAGAAATACCAATGCAGTACAGAATATTGTCCTTCCAGCTATTATAAAGCTCCAAGAAAATACTGTTGAATCCCTTATTGACACAATTTATCCAGGCATATCTGCTCCTGGCTTAGCTTTGGACCGGCACCCAAATATTTCTTTGAGCACACAATTATCTCAGCACACAATGATGGTGTTGACGAAATCTATCAAATACTGCTTGACAAATTTCCTGGGGAGGAAAGAGTCTTTTATGGTGCTGATTCTATGGTGACAGAGCAAAGAGTTGACAATGGTCTTCAATACCCCATCAAGTACCTCAATTCAATTAAGACATCGGTGTTGCCACTTGCAAAATTGACACTTAAAGTTGGATCTCTAATCATGGTCCCTCGAAACCTTGATCCCGCAAATGGTCTGTGCATTGGCTCTTGAGGGATTTTGCCCAAAATTTCAGCCCATGTGTTAGAGATCCAGCTTATTGGTGGGGAGCATGATTGGAAAACAGCATTTATTCCATGTATCACAATTATTCTCGCTCCAGAACAGCTTGCCTTTTCCATCAAGCATCATCAATTCCCTGTTCGCCTTGAGGGCCACAAAAAAGAAAACACTGAAAGGAAAATTGCAGTACATCAGACAGATAAGCACAAAAGTGACGGCAATATTACAATGCTAAATTCAATTTCTCCAGCTTCAAAAAAAAAAAACACAGTAAGAATAAGTAAGAAGGGAGAGGAAATACTGGCACTTTACAGGATCATAACTGGAGGACAGGTGAGAGGAGAAGAGGGTCCTATCAGATAAGTTTGACATCTTTGCAGCGTGGCTGAAACGCTGCTCTTCGCACCGGAGCCAAAAAAGCTGCTCACGTGGAAAAGCATGTGACTTAACATGTGTGATTTATCACCTGATTTTTGTGGCTGTGACCGAGCTCTCTTCATGTTTAACAAGTATAAGACCCGTGCCTTCAGCGCGGCTTCTCATAAATGGCACAAACTATTATGTTAATACTTCTTTGTATACTACATTTTTTGTGATACAACTATCATAATTGTCCGGATTAAATAGTGCTTTTACTCTATGGCTGGATGTACATCGGGACAGAGCAACATAAAGCTGACCATGAGCAAAGACATCGGTTTGCAAGTCAAGACCAACATAGTCTACTGACTGGCCTTGGGCTTTGTTGATTGTCATTGAGAAAGCAAGACGGACAGGGAACTGGCGGCGTTTCATGCAGATTCCAACCTGCTTTTCAGATGGTGTAAGGGTTATTCGGGGAATAAATGCTGTCTTGCCACAATGGTCCCCACCAATGAGGCGGATCTCCAAAACTCGAGAGGAAACTCGAGTTAAAATTCCTCTTGAGCCATTGCAGAGGCCTGGAACTTGAAAGCTGTTCACACTTCCAATGGCGTGCACCACATCTAGAGCATGAAATGTCCATGGGACCCAGGGAGATAGGCTCGATGTTAGCCTCGTTGAAGGGCTGAGCATATTTTGGTAAATCTGCAATATTTATAAACTCAGGAAAATTGGGCTCTGGCTCATCCTCCATTGGGGGTAAATCCTGGTCAAGATTGAAATCAGGTTCTGGTGCTGGAGCTTGCTGCTGAGGCTGAGGTGGTGGAGCCTGTTGTTGAGGCTGAGGCTCTTGCAGTGCACCTCGTGCCAAATTCTCCTGTAGAGTTTGTCTTGGGTTATATGGAGCAGGCTGAAAATTGTGTGGTCTGCGCAATTCTGCGAATCGTGCCTGTGCTGCACGCCATGCATTTTGTGATAATAGAATGGGTGGAAGATTTTGGGAATTGGGAGGAGAATTGTGTTCCTCTAAATCATGAAGAGCATCCATTGGGGCTGGGGCTCGTGTCCAGCCAGTCGAGACGGTCCAGCAATAGCATTTTGATTACGTGGTACCTGGGGTCTAGTAGGTTGAGATGGTCCAGCAATAGAATTTTGATTGGGCTGGGCCAGAGGTCCAGTAGGTCGAGATGGGCCAGCAGCAGCATTTTGATTCAGAAAGCTGTAGCGGGTAGCAGGTTGAGGCTGAAACTCAAGTGGAGGACACAATTCAGCTAAGCGACGGTGCACAGCATCTAAATCAGGAGCCTGAGGCTGGCCAGCTCTGGCAGGTTGAGGTGGAATCTGATGTCCACCAAAGATATCTCCAGGAGTATTATCTAAAAGTGGGCCATGCTGAACAAAAGGGCTGGGAGGAGGAGGCAGCTGTAAAGGCAATGCAGGTACACAGTGTCTCTGGGGACTGTCCAGAGTGCGGCTATTGCGTTCCTGTTGCTGTGCAGCCTGTCTAATGCGCTGTGGAGTATTTGGGGGAGTTTGATCCCTGCATGAGTAGTATGAACCATTGAAAAACATACATGAAAAGGTACAAACAGATGTTTTGAGGCACTCTCACTGCAGTTACTATGGCGGTCAAAATGCACATTTAATCAGCCGCAACTTTTTTTCCCAAATTTGGACCTGCCGCAACTTTTTTGTCCTTTTGACATCAATGCCGCAACTTTTTTACCCTTTCGGAGTCATAAAAATAGTTGCGGCAAGTCGGCCTCTTGCCGCAACTTTTTTTTTTAGCTCAACTGGTACCGCAACTTTTTTTAGCTCGACCTGCCGCAACTTTTTTGTCAAAGGGGTGCCGCAACTTTTTTTTTCGTGTTCCACAACTTTGTTTTATTCAACTGGGTGACAAAAGATATTCAATGTTCCAGAAGCTCGCAACTCACCATGGAGCCGTTAGAGCGCTGGAACGGACCGGAGCTGGTCTCAATTAGGCAATAGTAGTTCAACTAACTCTTCTGTCCATGCCAAATGAGCTTAGAGCACTCTACACATTACCACCTTTTCTACTGGAGTCCTGACTGACTGTATTATGTTTGAGCCTCTTAGGTAATTGATTTGAGGCCCATTAACCTACTTAAGAGGCCCGCAGATGAGGCATTATATGGTTAATTTATTTCTACACGCGGCAGCCCCTATGTTCAATCGGCAGAGCCTCCATCGTGGTTACCTCCCTCTCCCTGTGTTCCCATTGAAAGTTGGGGTAACCCTCATGCCGCTGTCCCTGTCTCAAATCAGTGATGGGTGGCCAGTATTTATCATCAAAACTTTGTACCTGTCACTTCCACACAGGTAGCAATACGGCAGGTGTTCTTACTGTGGTATTGCTAACTGTTGGTAAGTGACCAAGTCAGACCAGGACTCTGAAGACTTCGGAAGTCTTCACAGTCCTGGTGTACAAATGGGTACTTACCTCTGTTGAAATATTGTGGGCCGCGCTGCATTTACTGCTGGAATTCCCCTCTGTCGGATCATCAATTTCGGACAGACTTGCCATAAGTACGGTCCAGCATGTCCCGAGAACTCAGAGATTGTGGTATTAAATTATTGCTCATACTACCGTATTACCGTGAGCAATTCGGAATTAATTCACTCTAATTTAATTGATGGATGGTCGGATAGAAGCCTCCAACCCAACATTGAACCGGCGGGATTTCATCTACATATGCCATAGGTCCAGATTCAAACTCAGATTATGTGAAACATATGATTACTGAAGTCTGAGAGGAATATGATTGTTGGCTGCAGCCTACTTTCCAACCATGACATATCATCGTAGATACAGCTTAGGATTTATAGCGCTGAACAGGACTCAGCACTGCGCTCTGACCAAAGATCAATGCATCACTGCCACCTCACAAATAACATAAACAGATAAAGTGCCTCGGCCCTCGTATTTGCCAGAAGTAGGCCTCCTTCGGTTCGCTAGGAGTCGTAAAATGCTGCAGGCGTCTGTGCAACTCATACTTCTATTCCTTTGTATGATATCCTTGCGGCCGAAACACCCGGAGTTGGCGGCTTTTTGACTCAATATGGAGAGCAGGTGCTTCACTGGCAAAATCAATATTTTGGTCAAGAAACACTTGTCTCCCTGTCTCATATCACCTATATGTTTATTATTCAGTTAATTGTCTCGATAGATGTGGCTGAATCCATGAGATAGCTAGATTAGCAAGTCATAATGTTCCGAGTCAGAGGCCACTGTCTGACTATTTTTGAAGTTGATAGACCTAGGAGGGCCTCCGATGCTTGTCGGTAATATAGCCTTGTTGAAACTACAGAACTTAGTTGACTTCAGCCGTTTTTCGTGCACCGTGAAAGTCTCTTCACAGAGTAAAGATCTGCAGTCCAGGAAATTTATAGCTTTCATCTGTGGTCCGGATCAACCATTTGCAAGCAGTAGTGCACTCACAGTGTTTATTTTACATTCAGGTTATCGTTATTCTATTGGTGATTGGTCAATCAATCTCTGGCCCAGTCCCCATCTGACACTTCACTGCCTTTGCTCGTCATTTGGCTACAGTACCTCTCCTTGATAATTTGACCCTGGTTGAGGGTTGGATATCCACACAACTAAAAGAGGAAACTTTCTAACCTGTTAAATGGAAGGTATAAAGATGAACTTTCCATGGTGATTTCAGATGGTCAGAAAGTTGTTCTTTCATTTCAACGGAAAGTGTAGTAGAATGAATTGATTTAACCACGGGTTTCAATCAGTTCAAAAGTTCAACTTTCCGCCGTGTTTTCAGATATGTTGAAAGAATTTTATTCCCTAAAGAGTTAAAGATCACCTTCCCATGTCAGTTTCAGACAGGTTCAAAGAAGTTCATTACTCAAACAGTGAAAAATCAAAATTTCACACCGTTTTCAGACAGGTTGAAAGAACTAAACTCCATAAAGAGGTAAAGATTGACTTCCAATGTCAGTTTCAGACAGGTTGAAAGAAATCCATTAACTCTTCAAGGATGGAAGTTCTTTCAATATGTCTGAAAACACTGTGGATTGTTAAACTTTCTGACTGATTGAAATCCGTGATTAAATTAATTCATTCTACAACACTTTCTGTCCACTTGAAAGAGCAACTTTCTAACCATCTGAAATCACCATGGAAAGCTCGCCTTTATACCTCACATTTAACAGGTCTGAGAGTTTCCTCTTTTAGGTGTGCCAATTTTGAGCTGTTCATAAGCATCTGAACCGGAAGTTCAGATGATTGGGACCTCTTATATGATGTTGAAGGCTCTGGTCAGAATGTTGGCGGTTCCCTCTGGAGTGGGAAGCAGTCAGTAATCGACAGCTCATGTGCATTTGTTCTCTTATGACAAGTTTTAACTTTTATCCTGCGGATATTTAATTTCGGGTCAGTTACAGATAGTTTGCAGGCATCTGACCGACCTTCAACTTGATGTAATAACCTAGAACCGCGGCTTGATTGCAAGCTATCTTAGTCTCTAGTTATCAGTCAGCGAAACTCCATGATATTTGACGTGGATGTACACATTTGGTGCCAAACAGTCTCAGAAAGAGGCTCACTCTCATTATACATGTTTGGTTGCCTGCCGGTCAAAATCTCCCTGTTGAAAATCATCCCAGTTGTATGCCCAAATAATAGAATAGCTTCATGTAGAAATGCAACAAGCAAGCAGATTGTAGAGGGTGCAGTCGAGTTGAAGGAGGCCTTCAGACACCTTCACTGGGGATGGTACTGGAGGCAGTGTTTGGTTCAGCTTCCATCCGAGTTAGTCATGTATCGGATTCTAGGATTTCCCATCCATTCAATGTTTGAACAGAGGCCCCTTCTTCCATTTAAATAATTGAATCTTAGATGTTTCTCACCCGTCTTGTGGTTCAATCTGACCAAGACTGTCTCTGAGTTCTCAGGACAGGCTGGAATCGAACCAACGGTAAACAATTTTGAAATTGTTGGCATCTGACGGAGGCGACTTCCGAACGTAAATGTATTCCAATCAACAGTCGCACCGGAACACCATATGGAGATAGTATTTACGATCAGCTCGCAATAGAGCAGTACAGGAGACAGGTGGACCCTTGAAAGAGGCTCCAACATGAACAGAACTTTGACTGCAAGTGCAGCCAACCCGGCACTGGGTCAACACAAAGACAACACAAACATGTCATAAACAGAGTAATTATCGAAAATCTCGAATGAAGGCTCTGCCGATTGAACATAGGGGCTGCCGCGTGTAGAAATAAATTAACCATATAATGCCTCATCTGCGGGCCTCTTAAGTAGGTTAATGGGCCTCAAATCAATTACCTAAGAGGCTCAAACATAATACAGTCAGTCAGGACTCCAGTAGAAAAGGTGGTAATGTGTAGAGTGCTCTAAGCTCATTTGGCATGGACAGAAGAGTTAGTTGAACTACTATTGCCTAATTGAGACCAGCTCCGGTCCGTTCCAGCGCTCTAACGGCTCCATGGTGAGTTGCGAGCTTCTGGAACATTGAATATCTTTTGTCACCCAGTTGAATAAAACAAAGTTGTGGAACACGAAAAAAAAAGTTGCGGCACCCCTTTGACAAAAAAGTTGCGGCAGGTCGAGCTAAAAAAAGTTGCGGTACCAGTTGAGCTAAAAAAAAAAGTTGCGGCAAGAGGCCGACTTGCCGCAACTATTTTTATGACTCCGAAAGGGTAAAAAAGTTGCGGCATTGATGTCAAAAGGAAAAAAAAGTTGCGGCAGGTCCAAATTTGGGAAAAAAAGTTGCGGCTGATTAAATGTGCATTTTGACCGCCATAAGTTACCAAATCAAGATAGGGGTGAATATATGCTGTTGTGAGAATCTGTGTCAAAAGAGGAGCAAAGAAGCTAAAAGCAACCTACAGTGAGTGAGAACAGCAGGGGAGATGATGGGGGTGAAAGGCAAGCAAGGCAGACTGAGCCTCAACTGAGCCTCAAGGCCTACATGCAGGTGGTAGATCACATGATGTCATCGGCCGAGCGCAGATTTGCGGCCGATGTGTTTCGGTACCGAGGTAACGTGACTTTTCACATGATTTTTGGGGCTGTGCCTGTCACCTTGTGTTTTCTAGGATAGGATAGGATCTTCTTCCGGACGCTTCCCGCGTTTCTGGGGCCAACTCTCGAGTGGTCTACTGCTGTCTTGCTGCAAGCTAACAATCTATGTGGCGTTCTGTTGACCGAAGCTCGGCTGGAGTAAAATGTTCGCATCTTTCGGCCGAAATTTGTACTCAGCGACGAAAGGAACGACTTAGCTGTCGAAGTCATGGCTCTTTCCTTCATACTTTCTCGCGGACAACACCGTTGGCGGGGGACGAGAGCCAGGCCTTTCAATGCTTCCCACTTGTGCGCGATCTTTGGTTTAGTCACCAATGCTATCCGAGTAACAAAAGTTATAGAGCACTATTTTCTTCGACCACAGCGTGTCCAAATCACCTTCCTCTCTCCGGAATCCGTGTTCTTGAGCTTGGTCAACTGATCGCCGGGCCATTTGCGGGCCAACTCCTTGGGTACGCACACTTATCTGGAATAATCCGCCGACAGCTCACGAGCCCAGCCAATTCGGCGCAGAGATCATCAAAGTAGAAGCGCCGACGAAGGGCGACCCTCTCCGCGTCTGGCGTGAACTGGACGTGGACGGCTGCAGCCCCTGGTTCCGCAGCATCGGCCGAAACAAGAAGAGCGTCGCCATTGACCTCCATTCAGCCCCAGGCCGGGAGTACGTGTCCAGGCATTGACCGGAGCGCGCACTGATTCTCCCCAGACTGGTCCGCAAGCTCGCCCTCCGCTCCGATGTCCTCATCGAGAATTTCAAGCCCGGGAGTATGTGTCGCTTCCGCCTCGTACGCCTACGCGACTGACGTGGGCTTAGCGCTTGAAAAATGGGGCCTAGATCCCGTCTCTCTGCGCCCGCACAACCCGGGCCTCATCTACACGCGCGTCAGCGGGTACGGGCAGACGGGGCCTTGGGCGCCGCGTCCGGGGTATGCATCCGTCTGTGAAGCAGAGTCGGGCTTCCGCTTCATCAACGGGTTTCCCGACCCAGAGACGGGCGGCCTCAGTGGTCCTCCGGTACGCCCAAACATCAGCTTGGGCGACTCGGTCGCGGGGCTGCATGCTGCGTTCGGGACGGTCAGTGTCGTGCCACTGCGAGCGGGGTCTTGGTGCTGACAAACATTCGCAGGTGCTTGCGCTGCTGCAGAGGCAGAAGAGGGAGGCGAAGGGGGAGGCGGGGGGCACGACCGTGGATGTCAGCATACTGGAGAGGTACACCGCTGTGGTTATCTCCTGTGCACCGCTGACACCATCCTAGCATGCTCAATCTCATGGAAGGCATCATCCCTGAGTACGACCGCAAGGGAAAGGTAATCCTCTTCCTTCCCTCCTCTCCATATTACATCTCACGCGCTCCGCCAGGTCCGCGGCCCCTCCGGCTCCTCCGTCACCGGCATCGTCCCGACGAATGCCTACCCCTGCCTCCCCGCGCCTTCCGCACCCGGGACGCCGGTCTACATCGTCATCGGCGCCAACGGCGACGCGATCTACGCGCGCCTCATGCGCCTCGTCGGCGCGCCGCACCTCGCGGGCCCCGCGCACACGCAGAACCACCAGCGCGTGGCGCACCAGGCAGAGATCGAGAGTGCGATCAGCGCGTGGACGAGTGTGCGCAGCGCGGAGGAGGTGGGCGCGGTCATGGAGAAGGCGGGGGTGCCCGTGGGGCGCGTCGTGAGCGTGCAGGAGGTGGTGGGCGGAGAGCAGGTCGTCGCGCGCGGGGCGGTGCAGGACGTGTGGGTACCCCGCGGCGGGGCGGGTG
This sequence comes from Mycena maculata, assembly GCA_029448575.1. Classification (NCBI taxonomy): domain Eukaryota; kingdom Fungi; phylum Basidiomycota; class Agaricomycetes; order Agaricales; family Mycenaceae; genus Mycena; species Mycena maculata. Next base: position 24,990 of record JARJLG010000172.1, read on the forward strand.
CGAGTGCGACGGCGGGCGCGGATGCGGATGCGCGGGAGGAAGACGGGGAGGGCTGGCACGTCAAGATGCAGGGGACGTTCCCGCTGCTCGAGGGATGCGACCCGAAGCCGCGGTGGGCGGGCCCGGATCTAGGGACACATACGGATGAGGTGCTCATGGGGGATTTGGGGATCGCTGCCGACGAGATGGAGCGGCTCAAGCGGGAGGGCGTCATTGGGTGAATCTCTTGAGATAGTGTGAGTGCTTGTCTTGCCAACTATCCCTCTTTCCTCGGCTGACGTTTTTTGCAGTTCTGTTATATGCTTGCGTACATGATTATCATCATCACCTTTTGCCACAGTCCACCGCCGGACCTCGAGCTCTCGAGCGTCGACGCGCTGCTGCTGCGGCCGTTACTCGTTCCGGGTATGACACTGAGGGTTCAGAGACTGCTCTTATTTGGGCGCTTGCAAGCACGCCCACAATGAACCCCTTTGATTAATTAGCTGCTCGCGCACCCGTACTTGACTCTCCGGGTGTGCCAGCACTTCCCTCTCGTTCTAGCCGGCGTTAAATTCGTCCGGTTTTTTGCGACCCTCACCCGGTATTTCACGACGAGGTCCGCAGCATTACGTGACTATGGACCATCTCATGCGCCAGCAAGCATTTCATTCTTGACCTGCACGATTCTGGCACCGCGATTTCCCCAATTTCATGACTCAACTACATATTCTCTCCGTAGCAAATGCTATGTCAGCAGTCGAGGTCGTGCGACGCCAATTCTTCCGAATGCCAGAATGGAGATGAAATGTTTGCAAGAATCGGCAACTAGAAATGGCAACACGTGTAGTCGTGGAAGGGCCCCGCTCAACGGCTTAAACGTGTTCACATCTGCCATCCCGCATCCAATCTCGATCCCCGTCACATTCTGCCCCGCAAAACACCACACGAAATCAGCGGACTTGAAGCCCGTCACGGCTACCCAGATCTTACAGCAGGCCTGCCGAAACCAGTTTAAACAAGCAGGCAGCGTCCTCCAATGTTCGATCGGTGGGAGGCAGTCTGGGAAGAGCGATACACAGTTTAAAATCATCGCAAACGAGAACGGCTTCGTGAACACGGTTATGTCTGCGTATAGCAACCACTATGCGCTGATTCGCCCGGACGACGTCTGGCTCGCGATCATTGCGCAGTTCAGCTTCTTCGTGAACGCGAACGCGGAGCTGTTGCGCGCAAATTTCGTCGCACACGAGAGGAAGAGGGAGCTGTAGGTCTTCGCCGACACCCCGCTTGATTTCGGCGCCCTCTCGCGTCAGTTGGCAGATATGACGCACCAGAACTGGATCCTGCCGAGATTCTCGACCACCGCGATGAGCGACGAGGTTAACCAGTGCTAGCCGGGTGAAGATGTACATGTTTTCAAACAGTTTCCCGGCGCTGCGGTGGACAGCCATTGCGGGAGATAAGAGGAGCAGGCCCGCGCAGTATAAACCCACAACTCCTAAGTTTGCTTGCAAGTGAGAAGAGGCGGCGATAGAAAGCGAACAATCCTTCATGTGCCCCACGACTATCGTAACCGCTCAAAGCGGACAAAGATTTTATCTCAGAAAGAATGTTGTCCAGTCATACCGTGACCCAGGACCCGAAAAGGCGTCCTCGAGCTCAAACGCACAAGTTTTAGCGTGGAAACAGTTGTACCATCCACCACTTGAGAATGTATACCATGGAGAAAGAAGGAACAAACACGGTATAGGTATAGTCAGAGGCAAACCTACAATAAGCGGAGTTGAATTCAGGCGGCGCCGTTGGAGCCCTCCGGCGGAACGGCCTGGACGACAGGTTCCTCCTTGATGCCATTCTCCACCTTGAGCACAGTGTGATTGAAGGCGATGAACGTCAATCCCATGGGGGACCGAATTTTGGGCTCCCAGCCCTCGGGGATACGCTCCTCAACCAGGAATGGCTCAAGGTCCGAGACCTTGCCGCCGAAGATAGTCAAGAGAGTGGAGGAGCTATGCGAGGATAATTAGCTGGTCGACTTGAACATTGCACAGGAGTAACGGGTGGCGTACTTGGCGCTGCCGAACATCTTGTGAAACTTGTCGAGGGTAAAGTCGGGGTTTGTGGCTCTGGCTTCCGCGCGACGCTTCCCCGAGAAGCGCGACAGATCGGCCTCGGTGAGGGTCAAGTTTCCGTCCTTGTCCTTCCCGGTCGCGGACCCAAGAAGCCCATGGACGAACGGCAGGTGTGGCTTTCCCTGGTCGGGGTCCAATTTTGTGTCTTGCCCTAGGTACACATCATAAGCTCGCTATTTTAATTTGTTAAGACACAATTTCTGGACATACTCGTGAGGGACGCATCATGTTCGATCCCATTGTGAAGGCTGAGTTCGGCGAGATCGCACGCATCCTGCAAAAGATGGATGACGGGTTGGCATGCTCATCTGATAATGAGCGCACCATTTTGTAATTTTTTCCAAGGGTATTGGCGGCGAAGGTCGGGACGAAGAGGCAAAACGACGGAGCAAAGTTGAACGTAGTGCGTACTTTGTCCGTCATCTCAGTAAACTTGATATTCTTCCCATCTGTGGGAAAAAAGAGGTCAAAATCCGCCGTCTGAAAATTGAAAAAGGTTCTAACCATGAGGAAGTATGCCTACGCTCCATTAGTGCTCGCCGGGCACCATTAGCGGAAAAAATGACGTACCGTGGTTCGCCAAAGCGTTCAACGCCGGACAGCAAGAGCGACTGTCGCCCTCTTTCGGTGGGACGAAATCGGGCCACTTTCCCTCGAACCCTGGATTTCCGTGCGGCACGACGGTCCCGACTTTCTTATTTGGCAAGACGAGGTTGACCAGTGCGAGCCAGGCATCCCAGACGAAGATGGGAATGTCTTCAAGTACTTTCCCGGCGCTGCTGGAGACAGCCATCGTGTGCGGCGAGGTTAAAGAGAAGGCCCGCACAGGAGCCGCATCCTCGAAGCCTGAGGTTGACGTCAAATGGACGGTGGCGCCACTGGCGGAGCTAAGAAGCGAATAGCCTGCACGTGCCCCGCACCCCTGTGAATTTCAGCAGTTGAAAAATCGCAACAGCTGCGCAACAGCGTCTAATGGAAGACCAGATTCGGGATTATACCCATTTACCTGCTTACGTCGAGCAGACTGGGCACTTCAGACGCGTCGAGCTGGGTCTCCGCTGGGTCACATGGGCTCCGATTCCCAAATTGAAACTTCTTCGAAACTGCCGTCTCCGCGTTATAAGCGAATCCACTTACCGAATTCCCGGGAGCCTCCCTTAATTTCCACGCCGGCAAATCTTCAAATAAAAGTTTTATTCAGAGGGGGCGATCATTTCTTTTCGGACGTCCTAACGGCGCTCTCTTCGCGGATTCGTTCAGCCTTCACCAACGCTCGTAGTCAAACTTGGTGTGCAACGCGGTCACAATCTTCAAGTATTCGGGCTCGTTATCGGGCGTGATATAACCGAGTCGGATGAACAGATCGATGGTCACTGGGACGGTTTCCGTAAATGCAAGCCGTCAAACTTGAAGCAAAGTGACAGGCAGAACGCCAACTCACCGACGGCACAGTTCGGCTTGAATCGCCCTGCACGCATCTCTGCTTCGACTTGTGCCTTATCCATGAACTGCGGCTGGTTTGAGAAGACAGATAGGGAGGATTCTTTTTTCTGGGACTCACATCGAAGGATTCGACTTCGCCGTCCAGGGGCTTGGGCTCAAATGGGGTAGGATCGGCGCCGGCGGGGATCGCCATGTCGTACGTGTATCTAGGGGCGATGAGCCTAAAGCAGAATCAAAGTGAAAGCACGCACTCGACTTCTGGTTGGAGCCACCCTTTCGAAGTTCTGGATAAGAAGTGTTCAGAGGGTATGTAAGTCGAGATGAAGAGGGAACTTCCACCTAAAGAAATAACTAACGCATCCTACGGAACGGGCATGTGCGCGTACGAGGTCCTCATTTAAGCTCGCCTCTTCCATACACTCCTTCACCAGCGCCTCAAATATGGGCATTCCGCTGGGTATGCCCCCGGCCACCGTGTTGTCAAGATACCCCGGCCACCTGAACAAGGTCAGTTTAGACGTTGGGCCAATGTTGCTGACGGGACGACGCACATTGATTTAGTACTAGCGCGTGTAGGGATCCAAATCTTCAAGCCCTTCTGGCCCATCGCATTCTCGACCTCCTGGTACATGCTCATGTGCACGCCATAGGTAACGATCCCAAACAGCGCACACGCCGCACGCTCTATCTCGAATGCAAAGTTCAAGTTCTCGTCCGCTTCGGCGTCCGATCCGCCAGGATAGTCGTGGATGCCAAATGGGTCGCGGTACACAGCATACGCCTCGGAACGCCACTTCTTCAGCCCAATGATGTCGGGGAAGAGCCCCGTGTCGCGCCAGCGCGCGCACATCTCCTGCATGACCGCCGTGCGCTTCGAGTGCGTGTCGATCGACGCGTGGAAGCTAATTTTTGTGCGCAGTCCAGGGACAGTAGAGACGCCGCCGAAGATGGGATCGCCGCCGTTGGCGAGGGAGCGCTCGTTCTCGGTGTCGAGAAGCTCGACGATCTGGGGGCGGAGGAGACCGATTACGGGGCTGTTGGAACCAGGGCTCAGACGGAGGGGAACGAGCTGCTCGGAATCAAACGCCGAAGGTATCGGCGATCGTTGGCCGATTCGCGTGTTGCCACAGATATTTACGAGATCGAGGTAAGATAAGGTCTTGGGTTGGGATGCCATCGTAGGAGATAGAAGAGCGAGACTTCGTCAGAGTTCAACTTCAGTGCAGTGGCGTGACAAAACAAAGAAAGCAGTTCTGGATGTATGGGCAGCGTGGGACTTGTGCTTGTGGCGGTTGGGCTCCGGTCACGTCACGCCGTCCCCTCCTTTGGTGTATCTTCCCGGTTCCGCAGCGTTTGCATACTCAAGTGGCTCGGGTAGGCTGCATTTTCACCGCATGGACGGCGAGTTGGACCCAATCGTCTGCCAGCTCTGCTCGCTGGGATCCTCGATTCTGAGCATGATTGAGGTGCACATTTTCGGTTAGATGTACTCCCACGTTGACCTCACGGCCAGGAAGTCGAGGACAACGAGTCAGCGTTCAAACACCTCGTCATCGACACGGGTAACCTCGTCGACGCTGTCAAAAGAACGGCTGCCGACTCGGAGGGACGAAGAGTACCTTGGCTTCTGAAGCGACACATGGAAAGCCTAGTTTCGTACGTCTACGTCCGCCCTTCATCTGCAGCGCCGATCTCGGTGTGTTCTATTGGCGTAGTATCCTGCCATCCATCAACGACTTCGGTCGCGAGCACGTATCCCGCCGTGGGATTCGTCGAATGGTCAAGCGCTATACCACATAAAGCAGTACCACACTCAGATTACCCAATCGCAAGCCGCATTCGGTGTGCGCACAGTGAATTCCACTGAAGTCGTCGCTCATATCTTCTGTAGTTTGACCCACAAATCAAGTCTCACAAGGATATTGTGGCGTTGCGAGAAGAGCTGAGTCTGGAAAGCCATCCACAGTCAGCTGCAGCTCCGATATCCGACCGCATGCATCAAATGTGCCGGAGCTGGCCTGCGGACCGGACATGCGGAATCCCCCTCCATCGGCGATACGCACAAGGAAGTCCTTCCCCACCGATAGCGCCTTCCCCAGAAGCAGATCCAAAGATCCACTTCAGCTCCCTCAAGTCCATCCGATGGCGACCCCCAGCCCACGCTGAGAGCAGCCGACTCTTTCTCGTACTTCGGGTCGAATGTGTTGATCGGCGGTAACTTCACCGCGACGACTATCTATGGTAATCAGATCAACAACAATGTATACGTGGATTCGTACAACTCCACTTATGTGAGCTCCCCGCTTCTGTCACTGTTTGTATTGCATTACTACTATATGGATCCGTTGCTTCATTATTACTTATGGGCGATATAGTTATGGCACATATGCTGTCTAAAAATTCATAAATGCATACATCTGGTTGGAAACAGGGTTTTTTGATTACAACTACACCATTTTTAAAGATGGTAACAACTTCAGTCCATGGGTTACATCCGACTCAATTGATGGTTGCAACTGTGCAGCAGGTTGGTTGCAACTATGTGATAGGATGGTGGCAACTGGCGTATCCATGGCCACAACTGCTTAGCTCACAACCTCTGCATTCTGGGTTCACATCTGGCATATTTTGCTCACATCTTCATACTTTGAGTCGATTTACATTCTTGCATTTTCTAGCTCCCCGAGATCCCCGAAGGCCTGGACATGGTCACCTGACCTCTCGATCAGCAAACTTGAATCAATGGTGCATAAGTCATCATAGAAGTCCATTTGTTGTCTAGTCTGGTCAGAGGATAAACTATCCTCAGGCCCTTGCACATTGATGTCTGGTGGAAATGTGGCCTTGATCAATGTTACTTTTGCCTTCCGTCCCGACTCCACTCGCTTAAGCTATATTGTTAAGGCACCTGCCAGCACTATGTTTCCTAATGTCTGCAGTGTCTGTGATTTGACCTGGCACAGGCACCACAAGTTGAGTAGATTTTGTGACAAGGGAACAACAGGCAGAATCTGTTATGGCCTCAATATATTCACCAGATGGGAAAGGGATCATCTGGCTTTTGTACAGTCATCACCTGACAGCCCTCAATCCAGCCCTTTGAGTGTTTGGCGGGGAATGTTGCCCTCTGTGCAGTTTAAGTATTTGTGTGTACATCATGAGCATCTACCAAATCACAGGAGGAGACCCCTAGGTTCAACGCTATGTAACAAAGGGGAGATCATGGACCACAAAAATATTGAGGTTCAAGTGAGGCCCCTATTAGGTGACAAGGAAGCTTGTCAGCACGTTAATCCAACTCATGTGCCGGCAACAACATTGTCATCCAATTGAGGTACGAGATATCAACTTAACCTCAACATGGCACCCAGTACCCAGTAGATGTGGCCCTTAAATCCCTGTTGTAACCCACTTGATTCAAGATGTAACTCTGTGGCAAGGGAGTTGTCACCCAGAATTAGGGAGTTGTAACCAGGCCTCAGATAGAAGTAATCTATGTTGGGAGATGTATGCATGAAATGTAACCTGTCATCAAAAACCCTGTCAGAAAATGGTAATTATCGGACAGTATATCACCCATATAGATCACATCTCCAACTGAAAGCAGGGTTTTGGCTCACAACTTGCAACAGATCAGAAAAAAGTTCACATCTTAGATCTTGGTAATATCTTCCCTCACAGGTTGAAGACATGGGTTACATCTTGAATGGTGCGGTTTTGGCTGGACTTGTTTGTGGTAGAATTTTGAGTTACTTGATGAGATTGATAAGAACAATGATGCCATAGTTCTGCCGAAATCCATAAGCAGAAGTCAGTTGAATTGTCCTCACTGGAGCACAACTTTGCCCCTAAAAAGGTAGTCCTTGTGTTGAAAGCCATCTTAATCATAAATTGAGTTGTGATGGAAAGATTGAGAAGGTTATACCTCTACAGGGCTCGGGGCAAAAAAACTGAGTTGAACAGATCCATTTCATCAGTTCTTCAGTTGATTTGACAGAAGGTCCTCTGTATAGTCTGAAATACAATGTAGAATTAAAGGGGGATCATTTGGTTGAACTTGTGGGTGCCTGAAGCTTGAATTCAAGTATCGCCGCCACAAGCCGAGAGCAGAACTGATTGTAAATCAGATCTTAAATCAGATCTAAACTGGTGGAATGGTGATAAAATGATGGCCACTGGCAGATGTACCCAGCCGCAAACAGATGTGTGAGATGTCAACCGGCGGGGAAGATGTCACCCAAAAATCTTGTTTGCAGATGTAAGGTAGGGCTCATTCAAAACGAACGAACCCCACGTGACTGATTGTGACGGCCCATTTTGGGAAAGTGTCATTTTCTGACACAATCCAACCTAAATTGTCCCAGTTCAGCGCACATAATGGAAATTTTCAATACGTAGATCTGTACATATATGTCCTTAGTTACTCCTAATTTTTTTCTGGGCCTGATTCTGTATGTCATTAGATAGTTGAAAACAAATTACCGGAAAAATCTCAATGTTTTGCTTTCAACAACCTTTTTAGGGTACCCAAAAATATATAGAGCTGGATTATGGGACTTAGCGGGGACTAAAACAAATGTTAGTATTGATTTTGAGGATATGATACCACTGTGTCCATAAACTGTGGATGGAATGCCTCCAAAATCTCCTCCTGCCCGATTTGGACGTGTGACATCAATCACGTGGGGTTGGTTCGTTATGAATGAGCCCTACCTTAAGATGTCTGCAAAAACCTTGTAAATATTGGTATTTTTTTGCACATTATATCGTATGGGCGATATACTGTCCAAAAATTAGCCCTTTTTGACAGGCTTTTGGTGACAAGTTAGACTCGGCAATTAACGGATTTCGGGAGGCACGATGAGAGACGAAGTAAGTGTAGTGGTCGCAATGCAACCAATGTGCACTAGAAGCAATGGGACGGTTTTGTGTGTATGTGGGGGGGGGGGGTTCGGGCGTGCCAGGCGACTCTGTGGGGCTTTCGGGGACAGCTCGAAAGCAGCGGGAAATCCCAAGTCGGAAATGGACGAACCGGGCACGTCCGAACCCGTACATAAGGGCCGCAAAGGGACGGTGAATGAAGCCCCAAAGCAACCCAGCTGAGCGGAGCTCCAAGAGCCAAAGGCTCGTGCGAAGGCGAGTAAAACGGGCCGAGGGCCCCAACAGAGCACAGCGAAAGGCGAATAAAACCTGTTGCAATTAAAATAAACGAAAGGTTACAGGTCAAATAAATCGACATCGCCATCGGCGGGATGACCGTGCACGGCAGCGAACTCGGTGATACACGCGTCCCATGCGCGCGTGATATCCAGAGGTAAGATCTTTTCCAAGTGACGCCAATATATCAGAAAACATAATGACGACCATCCGCCCAACTTCATGATGACTTCAGGTGCAACCCCCGCGACCAACAGCGCCAACGAACCACCAATCCGGAAGCTGTGGCCGAACACCAACTCCAGCGAACCCGTCTTGAAGAGGTCCACCGCGTAGCGCAAGAAACAATCCTTGGTGAGGAGCTCCCAACCCGTCGGCGAGCAGAACACAAAGAGAGGTGTGTGAGTGGGAGGAGAGTGGTTGACACGACGGTGGTTATCAAATGCCCATACAGGACAAAGGTCGGCATCAGGGCCGATGATCTCGGTGAGAATGCACTCTCCGCCCGCCGTTGTTGTTGTCTTCGTCCAGACCAAGTGGATATCACGCACCTTGCGCCCGTTGGCACACGAGTGAGAGATCCGCATGTCACAGCAGGTGTCATGCAAGGTAGAGAACTTGAACGCGCTGCGGATGAGGAGTTCACCGAGGCGGCGGCAGCCACGGTACGCAGAGCACGCTGCCACCCACACCGCTGCACCGAATGGAGAGCTCAAGTCGAGGGAGGCGTGCAACGCCCACATGTGCTCGTCCGTGAGTGGGCCACACGGTGGATGCTTGAAGATGATGCCACCCTTCTCAGCAGACTTTTTTAGTGTGGGGATCCATCCTTCATTGCTGTGCCATGGTGCATCATGGAAAAGGTGCCACAAACAGAGGCCACTGAGCCAGTTCCAAATGCAGCCTCCAGTACATGAACCGATGGCTTCGGCGACAAAGGCGGCGAGTAGAAATCAGTCAGCTGGCATATGTGCAGATTCCGGGATGCTCTCGCGGTCGCAGAATTGGTGGAAGCGGAGGAGGACTCCCATGTATCCGAGACCTGTGCCTGCAACAGGCCTTCATAGATACGGTGTTGCAGGTCGAGGCGGACACCCGCGGCCTCCAACACGGTGTGGGTGACCAACAAGAACGGGGACGTCCACAGGGTCACACGCCGGTCTGCGGGGACGTGAGGGCGGTGCTCTGAAGGAGCCAACTCCCTCCCCTTGGCAGCACGGCGGGCCTGCTTCATTGGCAACAACGCCGCAGCAGCCGTATGCACGTTGATCAGCCGTGAGATCAAGTACACATGAATTTTGCGATTTTGCACGATTCAGTGTGTCAACACACACTGAGGGACCATCAGGGCACTCTGACTGAGTGGTCCAGTCTATTAGCACAAGCTACGAGGTTAACGAGGACTTCTACCGGTACCTTCACAAATGGGGCCACCAGATATCTTAGTTAACTAAGGAAACTTGACGATGGTGGCAGAGAAACTAGGACATACAAGGCCTAAGGCTGCTTGCTAGGACACAAACAGTATACCAAAGAGGTTGCGAGGTCAATATACCAATTGCTGGCAAGCAACAGTGGGAAGAACCGAATTATTCACAACAAGACTATTTAGACCTGTTTTACCCAAAACTGAGGACGTGTTTGATCACGCATTGGATCCAGACCGAGTCTGGTGATGACTTGAGCAGAAGGACATGATCCAGCTGTTTAGCCACAAGGATAAACCAGAGAGAGAGAGACAGATTGTGATATTGTGGATGAACCACCAAACCAAACCAGGGACTATGGGGTATCATTTGGAAGGTAGAAGAGAGGTGCATGAGCTTCAAGACTACTCAGGCCCGGGACAAGAGGCTACAGACGAGGAAGACACTTTCTATCCACTTAATCAGCAATCACATGTGTCATGTCAAACACCACATGTCTACCATATGTCTCAACAAGACACGACCAATCAGGGGCCAGAGATTAGGATTTGGGTGCCGCAAACCAACGGACATTGTACAGTAATCATCGTGATGTAAACCATAGGGCAGTAGTATAAAAGGGCAGCAGAAGAAGAGGGCAAGCTAGCACATCTAGGGGTGCTGTACACGTTGTGTCAGCCACTGGAACCGTCGCTCTGATAGCCATGGAGGTTAGATTGCTTTGAACAAATTGTATACCAGACTCAGAATCAGAACACAGCAATTGATAGAGCACGGCAATAGTCAGAACACGGCAAACAGACCCAGAACACTGAATAGAACACTGAAACCGTCGAAAGACACAAAAGCGCAGACTTAACGGTCTTAAAACCTACCCTATACTGTCTCCTTGACGTTCTAGACGTTACTTGTCCAATACAACTTGACTTGATGAGTCAAAACCTTGCAAAAGCGCGAGCGACCCTTAGTTAACTAAGTGATCGACCGAGAAACCAGCTGCTATCAAGTCTAATACTTGACTTACACCCCCGAACTTGCACTCTGACTCTCTCTATTGAGGGGTTAGTTGTTGATAGTGTTGTGTGTTGTGTGTGGTTTAGAGTTCATAGCTCTGCTGCATTAGCATTTCACATTTCGCATTCACACATACCTGAGAGTTAGCATTTTCAACGTTGCGGAGGGCGACAGGGGGTTCCGTGGCACGCAAGGAGGATGAGACATGGACATGAGCACTGTACTCATCATTAGAGATGTCCAGGAGGATGTGACACTGTGGTGGTGAAGTAGAACATGAGCGAGGCGGTGATGCACAGGATATGCGTGGAGAAGGACAAATGATGGAGGCCACCAGCGCGTGAAGGGGATCGAGGTGGAGGTCCCAGAGCGGCTCCACCAGAACGGGATGCGGGATGAGCGGGGTAGTTGAAGGAACAGTGATGGGAAAGCCCACAGGCCCCGAAACGATGGCGAAGACGGAGAAAGAGGCGAGTATAGAACAGCGGCGGGAACACCCGAGGGGAACAACGAAAAAAGACGGGCTAAAGTAGGTTAAGTGGCGAGATGTGCCGAGTCAAATTGACTTACAAATCATGTAAAGACGATTCAACAACAGGCACAAAAGACGGCGTGGGAGACGGGCGAGAAAGTGCGAGAGCAAGCACGGAGGACGGGGACAGCGGCGAGATGCCATCGAGGGTGCAAAGGTGCACCAACTCAGGTCGAGGTTCTGAGGAAAACATCAGTGAGTTCGGCTGGAAGCTCGAACCCACAGACGAGACGGTCGGCAGCGTGAAGGTGGTCACAGGACAGCCCACGAGAGGGAGCATCGGCGAGGTTATTGGCGGACACGATGTAGATGATGTTAGGGGTAATCATCAAACCTGCTGTGATCGCAAAAGTCCGCCGCGCACAAAGATTGATTCCAACGTTGGGGGATCGCCCTTTCTTGTGTGCGCCAATGGCACCTTTGTTGTCCGAACGTACAAGCAAGTGAATGTCCCGGAAATTTAGCTGCTGTAAAAACATGAACAAGAGCTCAATTGCCACTGATTCGAGCCAGCATATGTCAATGCCCGGCTGCTTCCAATCTGACACAAGCTGCCAAGCGAACCAACGCGTCCCAATGATGATGGCCACGCCCCAGGATGTACTCGTGTCGACATAGATCCCGAAATCCCGCAAAACTCCGAGCGGCCGGAGTTGGCGGTAGATCGAGACGTCGGACAACTTCGCGTCCCACCACAAGAGGGTCTTGAAGGCGGTGTTCGACAGATGGCGCTTGGCAAATCTGTTGCCCTTGGAAGCTGCCATCGCGTTGGAAAAAACAGTGACCCGCAAAGCGCCATCCGTGATAACAAAACATAGGTGGTATAACGAACCGTGCAGCTCCTCCAGCTGCAACAACGTGAACCAGCGCGACTCGTGCATTGCCTGCACCGCATCATGGACACGCGCCAAAAACTTCCGGCGCTTGACGTCCGGAAGTGAAATGCGACGCTGGACAAAGTCCCAGAGGAGACCCAAGTAGACAACCAGGTCGAGGAAGCGGTCGCCGGTCTTCACCGGGTGCCACGGCATACAGACGGGCTCGATAGGTGCCACTATGGACGACCAATCGAAGCGATAGCAAAAGTCGCCTGAGGAGAATGGGCCGAATTCATTCGGCCGGCGGATCACACAAGAATCATCCTCATACTTGACAGCATCCCCATCCGCACCCATCTCCGCCCTCCAGACGTCCATGATGGCATTGAAAATCTGCCCAGCGTTGCTGCTGGCAGAAGCAGCACCTAACAGAAAACAATGGTCGAGGTAGAAGCCGCCCTCGAAATGAATGACGAGGAACGGCTTATGCGCAGGAAGAACAGGACAGGTGCGGTGGAAGGATTTTATGTCGAAAGTGCACCCTTGCAAGCCCGAAGGTCACGACCTGAGAATTAGAGAGTTAGTATATCGAACCTACATTGCAATGAAGTTCCGAGAGAACAAGGAGCCGTGCAGTAATGAACACATAGACACGAGACCCATAGGAACACAGCACGCTACATGGCAGGCGGAGGGGCGGGTGTACACAACAAGTGCTCGGGTGCAAATGACAGTGCTCGGGTGCAAAAACAGGTGCTCGGGCGCAAACAACAGGCGCTCGGGCACGGACAACGGCGCTCAGGCGTAAAACGGGTGCTCAGGCACAAAAACAGGCACTCAGGCGCTCGGGCGCAGACAACGGGCGCTTGGGCGCAGACGACAGGCGCTCAGGCGCATCAAACAACAGCCGCCGCCGAGGCTTTGGGCATAAAAAAGGGACGACACGGCCTGGTAGAAATGGAAAAGGGGTAAAGGAAACCGAAAAGTTAAGGGCTCACCAATTCCGCCATCTTCCAAGGCATATCAAAAGAGGCTGGAAAATCCTCTTTGAAGATGAACTCGTTGACTGCAGGCGTCCCCGAGCACGCGTCCCCTTTCGAGAGGTTCCTGCATACCCGCTGCTTCGGCTCCAGGCTGGGACCCAAGTCTTGCAAAGCAACTATGAGAGGGGACGCACAGAACGGACCCCTACAGATTGTCTCCATCTCCCCGCGAGAGAACGGCCCATCCATCCTGCCTGCCGCAATCTCGGAGTCCAAGTACTCCACAGTTGCGGCGCACTGCTCGAGAGCAGAGGGATGGTTGTTGAGGACGATGGTGGAAGTGAGGCGGGGCATGCAGCCCAATGCGAAGCCGTTACGTAGGTTGCTCGACAAGAAAGCATAGTTTGTGGTTAGGTTGTGTTTCGGGCACCCACAAGTTCAACCAAATGATCCCCCTTTAATTCTACATTGTATTTCAGACTATACAGAGGACCTTCTGTCAAATCAACTGAAGAACTGATGAAATGGATCTGTTCAACTCAGTTTTTTTGCCCCGAGCCCTGTAGAGGTATAACCTTCTCAATCTTTCCATCACAACTCAATTTATGATTAAGATGGCTTTCAACACAAGGACTACCTTTTTAGGGGCAAAGTTGTGCTCCAGTGAGGACAATTCAACTGACTTCTGCTTATGGATTTCGGCAGAACTATGGCATCATTGTTCTTATCAATCTCATCAAGTAACTCAAAATTCTACCACAAACAAGTCCAGCCAAAACCGCACCATTCAAGATGTAACCCATGTCTTCAACCTGTGAGGGAAGATATTACCAAGATCTAAGATGTGAACTTTTTTCTGATCTGTTGCAAGTTGTGAGCCAAAACCCTGCTTTCAGTTGGAGATGTGATCTATATGGGTGATATACTGTCCGATAATTACCATTTTCTGACAGGGTTTTTGATGACAGGTTACATTTCATGCATACATCTCCCAACATAGATTACTTCTATCTGAGGCCTGGTTACAACTCCCTAATTCTGGGTGACAACTCCCTTGCCACAGAGTTACATCTTGAATCAAGTGGGTTACAACAGGGATTTAAGGGCCACATCTACTGGGTACTGGGTGCCATGTTGAGGTTAAGTTGATATCTCGTACCTCAATTGGATGACAATGTTGTTGCCGGCACATGAGTTGGATTAACGTGCTGACAAGCTTCCTTGTCACCTAATAGGGGCCTCACTTGAACCTCAATATTTTTGTGGTCCATGATCTCCCCTTTGTTACATAGCGTTGAACCTAGGGGTCTCCTCCTGTGATTTGGTAGATGCTCATGATGTACACACAAATACTTAAACTGCACAGAGGGCAACATTCCCCGCCAAACACTCAAAGGGCTGGATTGAGGGCTGTCAGGTGATGACTGTACAAAAGCCAGATGATCCCTTTCCCATCTGGTGAATATATTGAGGCCATAACAGATTCTGCCTGTTGTTCCCTTGTCACAAAATCTACTCAACTTGTGGTGCCTGTGCCAGGTCAAATCACAGACACTGCAGACATTAGGAAACATAGTGCTGGCAGGTGCCTTAACAATATAGCTTAAGCGAGTGGAGTCGGGACGGAAGGCAAAAGTAACATTGATCAAGGCCACATTTCCACCAGACATCAATGTGCAAGGGCCTGAGGATAGTTTATCCTCTGACCAGACTAGACAACAAATGGACTTCTATGATGACTTATGCACCATTGATTCAAGTTTGCTGATCGAGAGGTCAGGTGACCATGTCCAGGCCTTCGGGGATCTCGGGGAGCTAGAAAATGCAAGAATGTAAATCGACTCAAAGTATGAAGATGTGAGCAAAATATGCCAGATGTGAACCCAGAATGCAGAGGTTGTGAGCTAAGCAGTTGTGGCCATGGATACGCCAGTTGCCACCATCCTATCACATAGTTGCAACCAACCTGCTGCACAGTTGCAACCATCAATTGAGTCGGATGTAACCCATGGACTGAAGTTGTTACCATCTTTAAAAATGGTGTAGTTGTAATCAAAAAACCCTGTTTCCAACCAGATGTATGCATTTATGAATTTTTAGACAGTATATGTGCCATCACTATATCACCCATAAGTATAGGTCCGTGAGGACGCGGTCACCCGATAAGCCGCAGACCGGGACTAAGCACGTACTATGTGTTCCTGGATGTCGATTAAGGACATCTGGGGTATCGTTGTAAAGGGAATAACCTATACTATCCAACTAGCGATACTAGAAGTCGGGGCACACACAACAGAGGAACATATGGGCCAATTACCCTGTTTAGGGGAATAGTGGAACATATAATCCCCTAGAAAAAGATATGGGCCAATTACCCTGATATTTGAACCTATAAACCCCTAATCCATGAGGAGTTGAAGGAGTCATTATACAAACATTTAGGAGGCTAGGAACGCCAGGGCACGCACAGCTGATACCGATCACAGGCTAATTAATTAAGTAGAATACCCGAAGCCTAGTAATCACGCATATGTAACAGTTTCTGTACAGTATATAAGGAGGGCAGAACCAGGGAGGACGGCACTGATGATAAGCTGGCAATTTGGCCAAGCCGGAAAATGCATTAAATGTGTATTTCTGCGCTGCTTTGCATATCTAATGTGTACATCTCTGCATGAGAGCTGGAGTGAGGCCCATACTGCTGGCTAAAGGACGCACTGGGGAAGCTAGTAGACTTGCCAAGCCACCAATACCACGAGGGTCAACGGTCTGGGAAGCTGCAAGTGACTTTAGCTAAAATTGGTGTCCAACCATTCGATCGAATTGGGACATACCATGGCGTACCAAATATCAAGGGCATCAAATACTATCCATCTAGACGAGGAGTTGATCCAGGTTGCAGGTCAAATCAAGTTGACAGAGTCATTGGTGCAGTTGTGGGCACAAATTCGATATTTGTGACATGTTTGGTCACTGTGACTATAATCACATGAGCCTAGATGCCTCGGAGGGCTCAGGAATCATTCGGAGACATTCAGGTTCGGCTCGGGGACAATGGGACACCCTAACCCTCAAAGATCGACATGCACATGGGGGTTTCTGTTGGGCTATCAAGAATATTTGGATGACTGAGCAGGCATGTGATATTTTGGATGAATAAGCACACAGCCAATTGGTCAGATTCAATTAGGGCCAAGAATAGGTGTGGAGGCGTCCCAAAGAAGGGACGAGAGTCATAGCAATTGTGTTTGCCAATCAGTTCTTTCAGTTTAACAACATTATATTTATCTTTCTCATCAAAATTATCGTTATCATTGTATGGACCCATGTAACCTAATTAGGAACCCTGTGATAGCCAAGTAGTATAAATACAGTAGCTAGGGATGTCTTTCGACACGGGATCCTGCCCCTCCTTTCTGGCTATCAGTCAAACGACTGACAGTTAGAAGGTAGGTGTAGTGTCTTGTCTGTGGGCTCAATAATTGATTGTGTGGTTGTTGTATTGTTGTTTTCTTGAGTCGCACCTGGCAAAGCGCCTAAATAAGCTTAAGAGAACCACAATTCGGCTAATAGGCCTCGGTTATAACCTCTGGTTGCCTTGGATTTGCTATTGCACTACGAGTCTTTTGGTGTTGTACTTTAGCTAAAGTCCTTGGAAGCGGTTCTCTGCTTGGATTGCTTGTCACATCGGTTCCCTTACCTTATATATTGATAATAACACGGAAACGGTATCTTATATAAAGATAATACCAACGGGTTTCATATCGGGTCATATCAGGGTTTCATATCGGACAAGGAACACGAACAAGGAACAGTTAAAGGGCATTAGCAACGGGCTATAAGAACATCATCGGATTTGAAGGGACTTGTTACTCTCTGAGTTTCAGTCATATTGGCAAAGACTCGGTTACTATCATTGGAATACAAGGATTACATCGCTTATAGTGAACCACACCGCATATAAACAAACCCCATTGAATATAAAACATGTTCCTATCGTCTCAAACCTCTCTTTGAGTGCCTAGAAGATCAGTAAACGAGCCAGCATTTGTTATTGGCTCACAGCCAAGAAGCTTTGATTTCTGAGCCAATAATTGTAGTGTGTTCAAATTGCAGCAGCCTAATACTTGGTTGGAATCCCCGAACTTGCGCGATCAACGACACAGGCCTTACCATAGAGTGTTTTGTGAAGTTAGTTGGGTTGTGTTCAAGTTTTGGTTTTGGTTTTGGTTGATTTATCAATTAAGATCTGGTAGCCATTCGCTTGTTTGCATAGCTTAGCACTTCATTTTCACGCTTGCCCGCGTGTCAATCGTTTCACCGTGGCATTCCATTTCTATGGACTTCATCGAGCAACACCCTCTCTCCGGTCATTCTCATTCCTTTTGATAACCATATTAAAATTACCGGAGCTCACTTGCTTCTTCCTTATTCACGTCCATTCTTAAATGCGGCATTCCGGCACACGTTCCGTGCAGCTGGGGCACCGAATTCATCGCTTCCTTCTTCCGTTCGCTGGGCGAGCTACTCAACATGGAGATCCACTCTACCTCCGGGTATCCCTCGGAGGCCAACGGTCAAATGGAACGAAGATTGGGACTGACTCTTTCCGCTCGCAGAATTCGTTCTCAACAACACTCCGAACGCTTCGGCCGGTATCTCCCCTTTCTTCGCCAACAAGGGTTACAATCCGGCAATCACAGTTGATCCGGAATGTGAAGTTGCAAACATGTATGTGAAGATTTTGTCGTTGATCTTCAGGAACTGCACCAGTTCCTCCAAGAACAAATCACCTTTGCCCAGGAGCGTTACAAGGAAGCCGGAGACCCGAAATGGTCCCCGGAACCTATGCTGTCAATCGGTGATCAGGTCCTCATCCTCGCACAGCATCTTCACTCCTTCCGGCCCACTCCGAAGTTCTCGGAGATGAACCTTGGCCCTTATGAATTTATTGGCAAACCCAGTGCCGCTTCTTATACCATTCGGTTTCCGAAATCGTTGTCACAGGTCCACCCAGTTTTCCATATTTCCCAACTCGAACCGCACGTTCCGAACCCCTTTCCGGAACGCGAGGAGCTGCCTCCAGCTGCTGTAGAAATCATTGACAGCGAGTCAGACTTCGAGATCAGGCATATCGCTGACTCCAAGATCGACTGGAGGTTCCGAACTTAGCTCTGGTATTACGTTGAGTGGCTCGGCTACGAGAACACTGACGATCAGTACGCTTGGGTTGAGACGGACGACTTGGATGCGGCCGAACACATCAACAACTTTCACCGGCACTTTCCTAACTAGCCCGGACCCGAATATTAACTCATCACTCAAGATTTAAAACCAAGAAAAAAATTCTTCCATTTTCAAAATTACAACACTCATTATATTTACATTGTTCATTTTGTCCTTGGGCCTCCAGGGCCCTCACTTCTTCGTTCCGGACGACTCCGGCCTCTCCGGAGCCTCTGGCTTCCCCATCTCCTCATCCGAATCGTCCAATACGAAAACTCCACCTTCCTCGTGGAATCTGGCTGGCGCTCCCGGCTGCAGCACGAGGGTTTGGAATGCCCTTTCCTCCGACTCCCTCTTCACCCGCACCGGAGCTTCCGGCGCAGGCGATGGAGAGGAAGGCGGAGGCGGAATGGGCTCAGGGTCAGGTTTGAAGGTGAGGACTCGGATAGTCCTCTCCTCCGTGACCTGGCTTGCAACTTGCGATGTTGCGACAATTTCTTCTTCGGGCCCTTCCGGCACCTCAGGCGCGTCCACATCCATCCCAACATCCATCCTCTCCTCCTCCATCCGATCATCCTGCTTGCCTTCCAGGACCCGGAATTCCTCGGGCCAGGAAGCGGAACGGGCTCGGGGCGCAACCAGAGCCTCCGGTTCCGCCTCCAAGTCCTCTGACTCAGCGGGTTCCTCAACCCTCTCCTCCACAACGGGACTCCCACGCTTCACCAACCTCCGGCGCTTTGCCGGGTGCGTGTCCTCGTCTTCCTCCTCCTCCTCGGCGAGCCGATCCAGCTCCGCCTCCTCTGCCAGGGAAAAGTCCCATGCGGACGCCTCCATGTCTGCCGCCATCCACCGGAGCATCCTCTCGACTCCGGGAGGCACCTCCGTCCCACTCCCCAGTGCCGCGAGCGTCTTGAGGATCAGCTGGCATGCTCGGTATGCCAACTTATACCGCATCATGCTGCGGCCCACCTGTTTGCCGAGGTACCCGACGTGGGCCTCCAGCTCCTGGAACCTCCGGCTACCACCTTCCTTCCGCTTCTCTTTATTCTCTTCCTTTCGCGCCCTCTGTTCCCGCTCCTTCCTTGTGCGATCGTGCACTTCGCAGTCGCTCCGGTCAGCCCGACTCGTTCGGACCTCCTGGCGCGTCTGCGAGGGCCCCGCCACGGGAGCAGACCCCTGACAGCGGGCCTC
This sequence comes from Mycena maculata, assembly GCA_029448575.1. Taxonomy (NCBI): domain Eukaryota; kingdom Fungi; phylum Basidiomycota; class Agaricomycetes; order Agaricales; family Mycenaceae; genus Mycena; species Mycena maculata. The sequence goes on from JARJLG010000172.1 coordinate 44,895, forward strand.
CTGCGCCTCACGTCACTTGTTGACGCAAGGGGGACCGAGGCGCGGCTGCACTGAATGTGCTTCGCATGGCATCGGCGGCATGCGGTACGCCCGTGCTCGACGACGCAGACCTCCCGGGTTCTCCGGCAGGAATCACAAGCTAAAAAGAAAACGGTTAATACCGGAGCCTCTGGTATGCAATACGACGTACCATTTTCCCCCTCCTGCTCGACATCGCTGTCGTCCTCGTCGTTCAGCTCATCTTCTTCCTCCTCCTCGCCTCCTGCACGCTCCGCACGATCCGGGGACGCCGACTTCAAATGCTCGATGGCGGGCACCTCGTCAAAAGCCGGAGCTTCCGCGTCAATCTGCTCCAGATCGTGAACGACCTGGAGTGCCCTTGCCGCGTCCTCCACTGCATTCTCCGCCCGTTGCGCTGCCTCAGTGGCCTGCTCCTGATAAGCTGTGATAACTGCAGCCTGGCGTTCTTCACGCTGTTGGTGGTATTCCCGTGTGGCGTCCTCGCACAGCTCTGACGTCATGGCACGCGCCTTGCCCTTTCCGGATTTCTTCCCGCTACCGGCGCTGCTGCGGTTGCCTTCCGACGACCCCTTGTGGCCACTGTTGTTGTCGCTGGAAGACATCGTGTTTTGCGGATTTGCTACCAGGGGTGGTGGTGGTATGAAAGAAAGAAATGTCTGAGTCAAAACCAACAGCACGTGACTTTCTGATCTTGTTTATTTTTCCACGCTTCCTCATTGTTCGACAAACTTCATTCCTTTTGGGTTCCTCATGGGAGAGGAACCTAAGAAGGGGATACTGTTATATCCATGCAACATCCCCAGCCCTCACGTCGACCATCCGGTACTTCCAGTAGGCTCCGAGGCCCCAGTCATGTACCGGAGCCTCCGGAACATCCGGTATCATCGGGTTTTTACACAATGAAGGATTACTGAACATTTCCTGTTTATCCACCTTTCCGTCTTCTCACTTATTGTCCTACGACTTAATAGCAGTCCTCCTGACTTGTCTTATTGTTAAGAATCACCCTCCTTCCTTTTATGGAAAACAATTAGTTATTTAGTATAAATACGTCTTTAATATGTCTTGTACATCAGTTTGATTATTAACGTTGCTTGGCTTGTCTCCTTGCACTGAGTCGTCTCCGTCCTCCTCGTTCACCTCTGGTACTCCGACTCCCGGAATACCTGCCGGTCAGGATAGTCGCTCACCCTTGACCCCCTGTGGTGTTGTGATCCCCCCTTATACCATTCCGGACCATTCCCGGGCCCTCCGGTCTTTCGGAACCTCTGGTCCTCAGGCCCCTTCATCCTAGGTCCAATCGGCTCGGTATATAACAAGAGCTGGTAGAGTGGCGTGAGAACATAAAATGAGTGCAGTCGTCTGGGGGTGAAAACGAGGCTGTTGATGGCTAAAGAGCCCACTGGCGGCATTCCGGAGTCAGAGGGTTGAGGAGCTCCACTGCTACCTCTAGGCACTTGCCCTGCACTGGCTGTGAAGACAACGGAATACGAGAGAAAGATTGATTGTTCCGTGTGTTTACCAACTAAACAAATTAAGTAAGATAGGGGTTAATGACAAAGTGCGAAGAAAAGGTGCGTTGAAACGGTTGCTCAGGTTCAACGGTCAGAATAATGCAACTGCCAAAATCCCCCCTATCGAACAACTGAGTTACACCTGCCTCACAAAGTGAGATTAAGCACGACTAAATCGACGGTAGACAGACTCCAACACCACACACTCTTTTGATGACCAAGATACACTGACGAGATTCGGGTCTTTTTGGACACAAGTGTAGGTCCAAGGAAACCACGAGTAAACGTATTTGTCACGAAAGTATTCAATTCCCGTTCCCCCAAGGATGGCTAAGTCTCAACTAGCTTTCTCAAAGTGGTGTTCAAGACACAACCTGAATTTATTGGTTGGTTCCCAACGTGGATTTAAGTGTCCCAACTATGCAAAGATAACGGCTGTGAACCGGCTTGGTTTTGTGGGCTGTTTAGACCCGGTTTTGTTGGCTTGCGCCTTATTCCGACAATGATTGGCTCGCGCCTCAAACTTGCTGGCTCGCGCCCCGTAACAATGGCTCGTGCCTCAGACTATGGCTTGCGCCCCGTAACAATGGCTCACGCCCCGTAACTAGCCTCAAACAAAGTCTTATTCCGAAACCGCACTTAAATTCCAAGGCTATTTGACAGCCAAAGATTTAAGCCCAAACGTCGACTTTGTGCGCAAGGGCTTTATTGCTCCTCACTCTCCGGGTCTAGTTCGGTGAAACGATTGACACGCGGGCAAGCGTGAAAATGAAGTGCTAAGCTATGCAAACAAGCGAATGGCTACCAGATCTTAATTGATAAATCAACCAAAACCAAAACCAAAACTTGAACACAACCCAACTAACTTCACAAAACACTCTATGGTAAGGCCTGTGTCGTTGATCGCGCAAGTTCGGGGATTCCAACCAAGTATTAGGCTGCTGCAATTTGAACACACTACAATTATTGGCTCAGAAATCAAAGCTTCTTGGCTGTGAGCCAATAACAAATGCTGGCTCGTTTACTGATCTTCTAGGCACTCAAAGAGAGGTTTGAGACGATAGGAACATGTTTTATATTCAATGGGGTTTGTTTATATGCGGTGTGGTTCACTATAAGCGATGTAATCCTTGTATTCCAATGATAGTAACCGAGTCTTTGCCAATATGACTGAAACTCAGAGAGTAACAAGTCCCTTCAAATCCGATGATGTTCTTATAGCCCGTTGCTAATGCCCTTTAACTGTTCCTTGTTCGTGTTCCTTGTCCGATATGAAACCCTGATATGACCCGATATGAAACCCGTTGGTATTATCTTTATATAAGATACCGTTTCCGTGTTATTATCAATATATAAGGTAAGGGAACCGATGTGACAAGCAATCCAAGCAGAGAACCGCTTCCAAGGACTTTAGCTAAAGTACAACACCAAAAGACTCGTAGTGCAATAGCAAATCCAAGGCAACCAGAGGTTATAACCGAGGCCTATTAGCCGAATTGTGGTTCTCTTAAGCTTATTTAGGCGCTTTGCCAGGTGCGACTCAAGAAAACAACAATACAACAACCACACAATCAATTATTGAGCCCACAGACAAGACACTACACCTACCTTCTAACTGTCAGTCGTTTGACTGATAGCCAGAAAGGAGGGGCAGGATCCCGTGTCGAAAGACATCCCTAGCTACTGTATTTATACTACTTGGCTATCACAGGGTTCCTAATTAGGTTACATGGGTCCATACAATGATAACGATAATTTTGATGAGAAAGATAAATATAATGTTGTTAAACTGAAAGAACTGATTGGCAAACACAATTGCTATGACTCTCGTCCCTTCTTTGGGACGCCTCCACACCTATTCTTGGCCCTAATTGAATCTGACCAATTGGCTGTGTGCTTATTCATCCAAAATATCACATGCCTGCTCAGTCATCCAAATATTCTTGATAGCCCAACAGAAACCCCCATGTGCATGTCGATCTTTGAGGGTTAGGGTGTCCCATTGTCCCCGAGCCGAACCTGAATGTCTCCGAATGATTCCTGAGCCCTCCGAGGCATCTAGGCTCATGTGATTATAGTCACAGTGACCAAACATGTCACAAATATCGAATTTGTGCCCACAACTGCACCAATGACTCTGTCAACTTGATTTGACCTGCAACCTGGATCAACTCCTCGTCTAGATGGATAGTATTTGATGCCCTTGATATTTGGTACGCCATGGTATGTCCCAATTCGATCGAATGGTTGGACACCAATTTTAGCTAAAGTCACTTGCAGCTTCCCAGACCGTTGACCCTCGTGGTATTGGTGGCTTGGCAAGTCTACTAGCTTCCCCAGTGCGTCCTTTAGCCAGCAGTATGGGCCTCACTCCAGCTCTCATGCAGAGATGTACACATTAGATATGCAAAGCAGCGCAGAAATACACATTTAATGCATTTTCAGGCTTGGCCAAATTGCCAGCTTATCAACGGCTGGAGCGGAACCGCAAGGGTTTTCAGGGGTCTGTAAGGCCGATGTTGAGGCTTTCTGTTGCGCTTGGAAAGAATGTACGATTGACAGTAGTTGTGGACATATGTTCGGACCTCTGGTCAGGTGTGCTCAGTGGACGAGTGCCGGATTCGGTCCGGAGCATCTCCGGAAACCAGTGGGACATACATCATCGTCGAGCTAGGGAAGACCGGAAGAATCAACATTACAGCGCAGAGATGTGCCGGAGGTTGTGGAAGTGACCCGCAAAGGCGGAGGGACAGTTGTCGTAGTGTGGCAGATGTCGGAGTGAGGTTCCTCAACATCCATAAAAACGAAGAGTGGACTGGGAGAATGTGCTCTGCTGGAATGCTGGCTTTTTTAGATCAATAAGCTGCTGATTCTGGCGAAGAAAAGCTGAAAATTATCGGAGATTTCATGGCTCATCCCCCTCTTAAGGGTAGATGTCCCATCATCTGCCGACAATATCCACACCCTCCGAATCGTTCCGGTCAAAACCGGAGACCACCGGAAGCGGTGGGAAGCTTGGAGGAATTCCAATAGTTCAGAGGGAGCGTTGGGAATTCGTGGTCAAAACCAAGGATTTTAACTGCCGGCCTCCGTAAAAGCGAAGCTAATCCAGAGGTCCACCGGAGCGTTGATACGCGGGTAGACGAAGTTCCCATCAACATTGCAAGGTTTAAGGGAAGATTCTGAGAGGTCCGAGCATGCGGACTCGGAATAAGACCGGATGAACAACACCTCAGATGTTACAAAGAGGTGGAAAGGTGGAGCCATTCGCCAAGAGAATGAATGGAAGAGGTGAAAATTTGAATGAAAAAGGCTCCGAGTGCCCAAAATGTTTGTCACCCAAGTTTTTCTCCCACAGGTTCTGAATCCGGTCAAAAGGTTGACTCCGGAGAGTACGTCATCGAGGATTTGCCCACGAGGAGAAGAAAGCACTGGAAAATCACGAGTCTGGAGTCTGGGGGCTCCGGTAAGGACCAGTGAGTCCGGAGCCTCCGGACTTAAAAGAAGCGATGGAGAGGATCTGTGTGCTGTTGAATCAGGGAAATCCGAGATGAGGTCGTTGAAGGATTGAACCGGAAATATTGGAGTTGTCGCCAAAGAAGAAATTCTGTCCTATGCGGCGATGGTTGTTTCAGTCATCTGCATTGAGTACCAGAAGTAACCGGAGATGGTCTCTGGAACACGACGTCATAAGACCAAAGACCGTTGCGATAAACTTTCCTTAGGTTGTCGGAAGATTACCTGAGCTTCGGCAGTGGGACAGAGAAGCCAGAGCATTCAGAGGGCTTCCGTCTAGTCTCCGGAGACAATCAGAAATGACCAGAGGTCATCCGAAGTCTCTCGGATGATAGTGGATGATGAGCCCATGGTCAATTCAACAATTCTGAGGATAATCAACGCAGAAGGAGAGTTTTCGTGAACAAGACCGCGGAAGATGATCCGGATTCCGCGGAGTCTCGGAAGTGGCATAACCCCAAAATTGGAGGTTGCAAGGTGATGACAGAAAAGGGCAAGGATGAACCCTTTAATAGAGCGATCCAGGAGCGATAGCCAAACAAGTGCCGGAACACCCAGAGGACCGTGAAGTGAGTAGCTTTGGGGTATGACCGGTGTTTATACGAAGCACTAGTGCTCCGGAGTTACCGGTATGAGAAGTGCTTAACGGGTGTTATTGGAACAGCCGGAATGAGTGGAGGAGTTGTCCAGAGAGTATCCGGGACAATGTCCGAAACCAGAGTTTTAACCGGAAGGACGTCCAAAACCTGGTGACAGCCAGAATTTCCAGAGGGAGAGACAAATGTCTCGATGATGTTCCGAAGGAACAGTGGCATGTAAGCCGGAGAGTCCGGAAGGACTTGTGGTGAAAGCGTCAGAATTGTTGGTGGGAGCAGCGGAGAGTGTCGGAGCTCCGGTGCAGCATTGCTCTACCCATATTTGGGAACCGAGCCAGTATCCGGCATAATTGCCGGTCGTGTGCACACTAAAACCCCATGTGGATATGGAGCGGATCAGTTGGAAACTTCTGACCAGTCAATCAACAGATTGATGCGGTGGAGTTTGCCGGTATCCAAGGACTAGATTGATAGAGAATCAGAAACGATGACGCGGAATTCCAGACTTGGAATTTCACCGTAGGTATGGGAATTAGATAGGGATTATAACAGTTGTTGATGCCGATTAATGCGAGGAAGTTGCCGACAAGATCCGGAGGTTCGGAGGAACATCCAGAGCTTCCGAGAATCCGAAAAACTCGGTAAATTCACAGATAAGTAAACGAAGACACAATCCGAATAGGAAGACGAGTCTCCAGTCGGAAGTTAATTCCCGGGGCAATTCCAATTTGTTAGATATAATGAAATCATAGATCCGGCTCATAAGAGTGGGACTGTTGTGAGTGTGGAAAAAGAATGGATGTGTGGTTAGGATAAAACTCGGAAAGACTTCCGGAAGTCGACCCGGACAACCAGAGGTTGAGTTTGCGAGACTGCTGGTCATTCAGGCACGTATGTTGGTCAAGTTGGTGGATTTGGCTGGGGAAACTGTGTCGGACTGAATTGGACGGTTTCTACACTCGGCAACCTTGTGTCCGGAGCCTCTGCAATACATGCAAAGACCCCGGAGCTTCCTACGTTCGCGTTCCACAGGAAGAATTTTCCCATATTTACAGAGCAGCTTGGCGACTGCTGCCGGAAACTTCGATCGACAAGCTCCGGAGGTTTGACCGGAATGTTCCGGAGCTGCAGTCGGCGGTGTGGGTGGTGCAGAAGACACGAAACTAAGGACTGAAGGTGCCGGTGAAAATGTGACAAAACCAGAATTGCTGGAATCTCCTCCGGAGGGTTCCGGAAGTTGAGAAACTTCAGATCCGCTTTGCTCTTCATTGATCTGCCGCCAATACCAGTAGTCGATACAGTGGACAATTTGCCAGAAGCTGTCGAGAGAACTGGGATATGGATATTGGTCCATCTCCATGGTGATCCGGAGAGGAAGGGAAGCACGGAGAACATGACTGAGAGCGGAATCGCTCCAGTCAAGAACAGCAGCGAATTTGTCGAATTCCTCAAGGGAAGGGGTGATCCGGTCGGAGTGTTTCATCCAGATGCATCGGAGCTGGTCCACAGCTTCTCCGATCAAATCTCGAGGACCGAAAACATCGAAAAACTCCATGATGAACAAGGAAAAATTCCCTTGCCACAGAAGGTCCTGCTGCGCGCCGGAGGATTCGAACAGGCGTGCAGCCTCGCCCCAGAGGAACGACAAGATGAATAAATTCTTGTCATCGTCCGTGCAGAAGTCGTGGGGACGCTCCGCAAAATGCATGTAGCACTGGGCGAGGAAAGGATGAAGTCTCGAAGGATCGGAACTGTCAAAGAGTTCCGGAGTCTGGAGATTTGTACGAAGTGGAGGAGCTGTATTGGAGGAGTGCAACATAATATCTGGAACTTCTTCCAGAGATGCCGATGAGCTCAAAGGACGCGATGGAAGGAGATTGGTATGATGGGAATGATTTTCGCCGTTGCTGTCAAAGGTGCCATGGAAACCATCCTCCGGCCAACCGGAGTAAGACGGAGGATCCATCGGTAGTCAAAAATGATGGACCGGTTGACTGTAGGGGTGGAAGACAGCAGTTGAAACAGGATGGAGGCTCCAGCGATTCCAGAGAGAGTGGTCTGGAGATTTCCGGAACGGAAACCGGAACCCTTGGAGGACGCACCAATGGTTGTGGAAAGCCGGAATAGATCGGAGAAAATCCTGAGTTCCATGGACTGATTGGACCGGAGTTAACCGGACCGAAATACGGAGTCCAGGGGTTGGTGGAAAATACTTCAGAGGATGACATCGACTCCGAAGCATCACAAGGTGAGTGTCACGCTCAAGGCTCAAATACTAGTCTGAGAGGTCGCACGTTGCGTTCTCAGATGTAGCAGGTAAGAGTGAGGCTCGAAGTATGATGGAATAAAAGACTAAGGAATACATGCGACTAGCTACACTACTTATACTGTTCAACTGTGGCTATGTAACTAGTGCTAATAATATATACAATAGAGCGTCCATGTGCTACAAGCACCATAACCATGTGTTCTGAGTAATAAACATGCTAGAACCATGTGTTCTGAGTAAGAAACGTCCTGAAGCCATGTGTTCTGAGTAATGCCCATGCATACTCCACATGTCCGCAGCATGACACCTGTCAGCTGTCCGATCACTAATCCGTCGTGCTTCATCGGCATGTTCCTGTGGGAACCCGATCCCTGGCTGTCCGATCACTGATGACTCCAGCATAGCCTTGGTGTTTAAATAGACGAGCGCTTGATTAGGCGCTTAGATAAGGCGTTGTCGCGATTAGATAGCATCTAAATCGTGACATTACCCCCCTCCTAGGGTCGGCGTCCCGACGACCGTGGAATAATTAAACTTCGACTGAAGTACCGCGCGAGCATCCTTCGTTAGGGAATTTCTCCACGATCATCCTTCGTCTTGTGATTGGGTCGTATAGATAGCGAGTTGGATAATCAGCCGACTCCTGCTTCGGCTTATACCGCTTGATAAGATAATCCCAATGCCCCAGCGGCAAGACCGGAATCCCCTCGGTCTGCAGCTGTTCCTGGGCATCTCCTGGGGACTTAGTGCCTAGCGCTTCCTTTGGTGGCATCAAGCCTAATTTCCTGAGCTCTGCCGCCAGCGCGTCATTGCTCTCCTTCGACCTTCCGGCAATCAGGTCCTCCGCCCATCGGCGCAAGTCATGCTCTGCATTGTACTTGTTGAGAATGTCCGGTGCATTCTTAAGGTTCCGTGTTGGCTCCCAGTTCCGCTCCCCGATGGGGTATCCCTTCCACTTGATTAAATACTGGTATCCTCGCCCACGTTTCCTGTGGTTGAGGATCTCCTCCACCTCGTACTCCTTCTGTCCCTGCACGATCTGCGGTCCCGGCCGCTTCTCTTTCCGTCCCTCGGGCGGCTCCACGTAAGGCGTGAGAAGTGCTTCGTTGAAGACCGGATATGTCTGATCCGTCTCCGGCAATCTCAGCTTCCACGCCGAAGCCCCGGCCTTCTCCATGATCTCGTAAGGCCCCAGCCTGACATCGTCTATCTTCTTTGTCGGTCGATCTGTCTCTATGTTCTCTCCTTCCACCCAAACCATGTCGCCGACTTTAAATACAGGCGCCTCGCGCCTATGCGCGTCATAATACTTCTTCATCTTTTTCTGGGTTTTCTCAAGAGCGACCGACGCTTCATCGCGGATCCTCTTCATTTTCTGCGCGAAGTCGTTCACGGCCTCATTGCGCGACTCGACTGAGTTCTCTATCCCCTTCCAGGGGTGGTATCCCGTGTTCGTATAGAAAGGTGACATGCTCGTCGACGAGCTGGTCTTATCGTTATGAGTGAACTCGGCCAATGCAAGCCACTCCGCCCAATCCGACTGTCGGTGATTGACGAAGATCCTGAGATATTTTTCAATCTCCTGATTCATCCGTTCTGTTTGTCCGTCTGTCGCCGGATGGTATGCCGTGCTCGGGTTCATTTCTATGCCGAGAAGCCGGTTAAGCTCTCGCATGAACCCGGATAAATATCGGGTATCTCGGTCCGATATAATTTTACGGGGAATGCCGTGATATCTAATCACGCGATCCCGGGTGAGTCGGGCGACACCTTCGCTCGTCAGCTCCATGTTCGTTGCCTCGCAATGGAGCATCTTCGTGTATGTGTCGACCCAGACTTGGATAGCGTTAAAGCCATTGCTGACCGGCAGCGGCCCGATGAGGTCCATAGATATAATCTGCCAAGGCCCCTCAGCGATCTTGTGCGGGTTAAGCTTTCCCTGCTTGTACCGGCGCACTCGAGTCCCTTGGCAAGCCTCACAGGCCTTTATATATTCGGCGACCTGGTTTCCCAGTCTCGGCCACCAATAATTACGTTCCACCATTTCCTGCGTGCGGTTCTCTCCGGGATGGCCGAGCATGGGCAGGTCGTGATGGAGTCCGATAATCTTATCGCGCAACTCCTGATTCCGGGGTACATATATAAGTCCGTTGTAATATATAATATTGTCCTTCTTTTCCCAGGCTGGTAGCTTTTTCTCGAGCGCCAGCTTAACGCTCTTATCGATCTTCTTCTCCTTTATAATCTCTTCCAAGATTCCTGTCTCTGGCCCTTCCAGCACTATGTCCTGCGCTCGGAAATACTCTGGCTTCAACAGAACGACATTCTCGTTGTCGTCTTTCCCTTGGTCGTGATCCGATCTCCGAGATAAGAGATCTGCCTTCTTGTTCAACGCTCCGGGCCGGTGGTGCAACGTGAAGTCGAACTCCGCCAGTTCCTGAATCCACCGGGCCTGTCTGCGATTAACCTTCTGAGGCTTCTTGAAATATTCGAGATTTTGATGATCAGTAAAGATCTCGAATGTTTGGCTTGCGCCCATCAACAACTCCCGCCACTCGTCCAGCGCGGTCATGATCGCGAGCATCTCTTTGTCGTAGATCTCGTAGTTCCGCTCAGTCTCATTGAGTCCATGAGACATGAAAGCAACAGGGCGCCATTCGCCCTCCTGCTCCTGTGCGAGCTCCGCTCCTATGGCTCCATCCGACGCGTCAGCCTCGACTCGGAACTTCCCGTGATCTGTGGGAAGCGCCAGTACGGCGTCTTTGGCGATGCGATCCTTGAGCCTTTGGAACGCTCTCTTCTGCTCCTCTCCCCAGCTCCAGCCTTCCTTCCCAGTCAACCTCGTCATTGGCTTCGCTATCTCCGCGTATCCTCGGATGAAGCGGCGGTAGAAGTTCGTGAAACCTAAGAATGCTTGTGTCTGCTTAAGGTTCTTTGGTTCTGGCCACTCCATCACGCCCTTGATCTTCACCGGGTCCATCCTCATCGAGTTGTAGGAAATGATGACTCCTAGATACTCGATCTCCGTTTTCCCAAAGTCGCACTTCTCTGGTTTGAGAAAGAGCTTGTTGTCTTGCAGGATTTTAAGTACCCGCTTCGTCAGTGCTCTGTGCTCCTCCAAGTTGTTGGTGAAGATAAGGATATCGTCCAGGTAGACTATGACCTTTCCCTCGTTTATGAGCTCTCGAAGGATGTCGTTCATCATTGTCTGGAACGTCGCTGGGGAATTCGTCAGGCCGAAGAACATCACGAGCAGCTCGAACAGCCCTCGGTTCGTCCTGAACGCCGCTTTCCACTCATCTCCCTCCCTGATCCGCACGTTGTTGTACCCCCATCGGATATCCAACTTCGTGAAGTACTTGGCGCCACGGAGCTTATTTACGAGCTCCGAGATTAGCGGAAGTGGATAACGATTTTTCATTGTCATCTCGTTGAGCTTCCGGTAATCCTGGACTGGTCGTAGGCTGCCATCCTTTTTCTTCACGAAGAAGAACGCCGAAGCCATCGGCGACTTCGAGGGTCGGATCCTCCCACTCTTCAGGTTCTCCTCCAGGAACTCGTTCAACTTCCCCTGCTCCGTGACCGAGAGCGGATAGATCTTGCAATCTACAGCCTTTGATCCTGGCTTAAGCTCGATTGCGTGATCCCACGGCCTTTTCTCGGGCATGGCGTCGAACGATTCCTTCGCGAACACCTTCACGAACTCGTGGTACTCCTCCGGGACCTTCCCTTCGGTCATGCGCTCCTTCCCACGATTCGCTTCCTCTGCCATCTGCTGCGCCTGTGATCCGTGCGCACGCAGATCAATCTGTTCCGCAAAGTCGACCAATAGGATCGACTCGCCGTCTTCCAGCTTCTCTTCCTCCGCGGACATCCCTGTCCGGTACTCCGTGCCATGCATGTTGCATTCAGGCGGACAGCGACTGAACACAATCTTTTGGGATCGCCAGTCTACCTCGGGGTTGTGCTTGAACAGCCAGTCGTACCCAATGAACACGCGAGCCTTGCCTAGTCCTGTGACCAAGAACCGTTGGCGCTCAACGTGGGGTCCGACCAAAAGCATCAACTCAACGTAGTGAGTGATCTTTCCCCGGGCGTTCTCCGTTCCGTCTGCGTTGTGGGCGACAATGTGCACGTCAAGCTCCTGGAGCTCGAAGCCTTCTGCCTTGGCATAATCTCGATCGATGCACGTGGTAGTGCAACCGTTATCGAGAAGAGCCTTGACAGCGCGCGTCTTCCCGGTGTCCAACGCAGTCAGCGTAACGGGAACGAGCATCTCGTGGTGCCGCCTCTGCTTCTGGATTTCCTTCATCTCTTTGGCAAGCCGATCCTCAGGCTGTGCCAACTTCTGCGCCGCCTGTGTCTTCTTCTGACTCAGCGTCACGCGTGTTTTCTTTTGTTTGGGCGCTTCCTCCCGATCCTGGGATTGAGCCCTCACGGCATCGCCGTCCTTTTTCGTCTCACTATTTTTTGCACTGGTTTGGGTTCCAGGGGCCTTTTTGAATGCACTCCATCTCTTATTTACTTCGTCCATCTTCCGATTGCGAATATTATGTTTCCGATTCTGATTCTCCAAGATACGTATTTTTTGTTTGTTTTCTACACTAGCTACTAGGAAATCGTTTATGCTCTTTCGTAAACTAGTATTTTCTGGGGTATAAATATCATGTGCCGGGTCTGTAACTACGTTGCTAATATTAATGTCCTTGAGATGTGCATATTTATTTGTGACAAGGGGCGCCGCTTTGACCGCAAGCGGGGGCCCCTTTAAAAACCCTTCTCGCGAAGGACGGCTGCAAGAGCCTGCAGGTCGTCCTGCGAATAGTCCTCGGTCTTGATCGACCGGATATTAAATTTCGACTTGGGAGGCTCTGGGCACTCCCGCTTCATGTGGCCCTCCTTGCCACAGTTATAACACTTAAAAACGCGGGGTGTCTGCCACGCGCGGTCCACATCCATCGGGGCGGTCTCACCCGGCCCGATCTTCTTCGCGAGGTTGGGCGCCGGCCCGAACCCCGGTGATGACTTGGCAGCCGGCGCTTGTACACGCGCCGGGGTCCAGAACATCCGGCTCTGTTGAGCCGCTCGGAGTTTCCCCCGCTCCATGACCCGGCTGATCGCCGTCAGCCTCTTCTTGAGTCCCGCGTAATCCTCCGGGACCTCAATTCCACCCGCATACAGCTGGGTGCGCACCGCCTCCTCGACGAGGCCTTCTAGTGTTTCCACTAGGAATGTGTTGTGGGGGGTGTCCTTGTCGTTCGGGGCGTACCCCGCTTCCTCGGCGTTCAACTCGAACGCCTGGATGAAATCGGCCAGGGGAGTCTTTCCCTGCCGAGTTGTCGTAAGGCGCATGTGCGCCGTCTGCTTGACGTTCTTGTCCTGGAACGTCCCTTCCAACTCCGAGATCAAATCATCGAAGTGGTAGAGGCTATCAAGCCCCTTGCGCAATGTGCGCTTTCGCCAATTACGTACCCAGTTTGTGGCTGGGCACGAGGCACCATCGGTCCGACCCAATAACGAGAGGGTGAACGCGATTTTCTTCTTCTCGGAGTCAAACTCCGAATCGTACGCCCATAGGTAGTTAAGGAGGGCGTCGAGGAAAGTTTCCCACTTGCTCTTGTCAGAGCCGTCGAAAGTGGGGGGGAGGCGGGCGAGGGTGATCCGAGAGGACCTAGTCTCTCTCGGGCATATAAGAGGTGGTGCCCTGGTTCTGGTCTTCGTCGGCCACTGGTAATATGAGCGACGGGCGAGGTGGTTGGTAAGGTAGTTTGGCGAGGGCGGCGTAAAGTTGGTCGAACGGGCTGAAGGTAGGAAGTTCGGCGGAACGGTATAAGGAAGTCGACGGGGATGAGGTTCCCGAGGAGGAGGAGGTGGATGGGGCGCGGAAGGTCACTGTGTTGGTATGAATCCGCACTCAGCGGTTGGTGGAATTGCAACGGTCTCTTGCGACAGAACTACCCCGGGTCTTCTACAACACCCTCGGCGATAGCGAGGCAGTCTTCCCCGAAGGTCCGGCTGGCACTCCTGCGACTGCTATGTGGCTTGGGACGGACTCAACGTTTCCCGTGGCCTAGCGTCTGTCTGTTCGGTAAACCGAAAACGACTGGTGCTGCACTTTGTTTAGACTCGCTGTGGACGAGGTAGAGAATCGGCGGGTGGGGAATGGGGAAAATGGAACTTCAAATACAAGAATCCAAGTAGAGGTAAGAGACCAAGTAGTGGATAAAGGGATGGGGGAAAAGGAAAGGAGGTCGGAGGGTAGGGGCGGTACGAAGGTATGAAGGGTAGTCTTTTATTATGTCACGCTCAAGGCTCAAATACTAGTCTGAGAGGTCGCACGTTGCGTTCTCAGATGTAGCAGGTAAGAGTGAGGCTCGAAGTATGATGGAATAAAAGACTAAGGAATACATGCGACTAGCTACACTACTTATACTGTTCAACTGTGGCTATGTAACTAGTGCTAATAATATATACAATAGAGCGTCCATGTGCTACAAGCACCATAACCATGTGTTCTGAGTAATAAACATGCTAGAACCATGTGTTCTGAGTAAGAAACGTCCTGAAGCCATGTGTTCTGAGTAATGCCCATGCATACTCCACATGTCCGCAGCATGACACCTGTCAGCTGTCCGATCACTAATCCGTCGTGGTTCATCGGCATGTTCCTGTGGGAACCCGATCCCTGGCTGTCCGATCACTGATGACTCCAGCATAGCCTTGGTGTTTAAGTAGACGAGCGCTTGATTAGGCGCTTAGATAAGGCGTTGTCGCGATTAGATAGCATCTAAATCGTGACAGTGAGGCAGTGTGATGAGTAACATGACACTCCTCATTGCTCAGCGGAAGATCTGCGAGCGATGGGAAAACCAGAGGAGTGGTGCCAGAGGAAGAATCACCTAATAATCCCACATAACCCGTCATATTAGAAGGGGCACACCCCCCCCTGTGCCCCTTCTAATATGAAGTGTTTGAAGAAAAGCCAGTGTGCTGCAAAAAATGCTGCACGCAAGGTCCAAATATACTGCAAAGGCACTGTAGCATACGGGCCTTTGAACTTAGAGCTCTCAGTTGTTACTTGTATTAGGTAATCCTGTTGGGTGTTGGCTCAATAGTGGGAGTTAGAATGGCTCAAAAAGGAAACTTTCAAGAAAATACAAGAAAAATAGAAGAAAAAAATAGAAAACAATATGAAGAGACTATAATGTGTCTGACAGTGGAGGTGGGATATCCAAAAAAGGAAATTCAGCAAAAAATATTGTAAAATACAGGAAAAAATACAATAAAAATAAAAATAAAAATCATAAGTTATTTCAAGTGTTTTGGTGAAGTTTTGGTGTTTTGAACCATGGCCAGCATACGGAGCAAAGTTCTACTCAAACCCATATCCTCAGAAACAGAATTCAGTCAAAACTTCACCAAAACACTTAAAATAAATCGTAAAATGGGGTATTTACACTGTCTGATCCTACTTCCAATGTCCATTTCCCACTAAATGGTCTCCTTAATGCCCTATTCATGAAATAAGCAAAATGTGTCATTAAGCATTTTTGAGTTTTATGATTATATATTGGCCTGTCTTTTGACCCAAAACTAGTCATATAGCCCAGGGAACTCAGTAAGAACCTTCAGAACATCATTCATGACCCTGTGGCATGCTGAATATGGTGAACAAGAATGCAAAACAAGATCAGCCTGAAACATGGGGTACAGGGTGCCTTGGGTGTCAATTGCCTACTTTACTACTATGAATACATCATCCAATCCCAAAGGATGTGTTTTGGGGTATCTCATATCATGGAGGAATACATAATAGGGTCAAAGTGAAATTTCTTAATATGTCACGATTCAGACGTTATCTAATCGCGACAACACCTTATCTAAGCGCCTAATCAAGCGCTCGTCTATTTAAACACCAAGGCTATGCTTGAGTCATCAGTGATCGGACAGCCAGGGATTGGGTTCCTACAGGAACATGCCGATGAAGCACGACGGATTGGTGATTGGACAGCTGACAGGTGTCATGGCTGCAGACATGTGGAGTATGCATGGGCATTACTCAGAACACATGGCTTCGGCATGTTTCTTACTCAGAACACATGGCTTCGGGACGTTTCTTACTCAGAACACACGGTTCTGGCATGTTTATTACTCAGAACACATGGTTATGGTGCTTGTAGCACATGGACGCTCTATTGTATATATTATTAGCACTAGTTACATAGCCACAGTTAAACAGTATAAGTAGTGTAGCTAGTCGCTTGTATTCCTTAGTCTTTTATTCCATCATTCTTCGAGCCTCACTCTTACTGAGCACCTCCAATCCGCATTGTGTGTCCATTGGGTGTTCTTGAGCCTTGAGCGTGACATAATGAAAGACTGCCCTTCATACCTTCGTACCTGTCACGCTCAAGGCTCAAGAACACCCAATGGACGCACAATGCGGATTGGAGGTGCTCGGTAAGAGTGAGGTTCGAAGAATGATGGAATAAAAGACTAAGGAATACAAGCGACTAGGTACACTACTTATACTGTTCAATTGTGGCTATGTAACTAGTGCTAATAATATATACAATAGAGTGTCCATGTGCTACAAGCACCATAACCATGTGTTCTGAGTAATAAACATGCTAGAACCATGTGTTCTGAGTAAGAAACGTCCTGAAGCCATGTGTTCTGAGTAATGCCCATGCATACTCCACATGTCTGCAGCATGACACCTGTCAGCTGTCCGATCACCAATCCGTCGTGCTTCATCGGCATGTTCCTGTGGGAACCCGATCCCTGGCTGTCCGATCACTGATGGCTCAAGCATAGCCTTGGTGTTTAAATAGATGAGCACTTGATTAGGCGCTTAGATAAGGTGTTGTCGCGATTAGATAGCGATCGTGACATTACCCCCCTCCTAGGGTCGGTGTCCCGACGACCGTGGAATAATTAAACTTCGACTGAAGTACCGCGCGAGCATCCTTCATTAGGGAACTTCTCCACGATTTTCTTCCATCTTGTGATAGGGTTGTACAAATAACGTGTTGGATAGTCGGCCGATTCCTGCTTCGGCTTATATCGCTTGATTAAATAATCCCAGTGCCCCAGCGGCAAGACCGGAATCCCATCGGTCTGCAGCTGTTCCCGGGCAATCAAACCCTCTGCGTCCTGCACGTCCTTGGGTGGCATCAAGCCTTGGCGTCTGAGTTCAGTGGCTAGCACCTTCTTCTCATCATCGGACATCCCATCGACGATCTTGGCAAGCGTGACATGGTTGACGTTTAGGTTGTGCTCGACATTATATCTTTCCAAGAGCTCCTGTGCGTTCGCCAAGTTCCGTCGTGGCTCCCAATTCCGTTCTCCGATCGGGTATCCCTTCCACTTGATTAAATACTGGTATCCTCGCCCACGTTTTCTGTGGTTGAGGATCTCCTCCACTTCGTACTCCTTCTCTCCCTGCACGATCTGCGGTCCCGGCCGCTTCTCCTTTCGTCCCTCGGGCGGCTCCACGTAAGGCATGAGAAGTGCCTCGTTGAAGACCGGATATGTCTGGTCCGTCTCCGGCAATCTCAGCTTCCACGCCGAAACCCCAGCCTTCTCCAGGATCTCGTAAGGCCCCAGCCTGAGATCATCTATCTTCTTAGTCGGTCGGTCCGTCTCGATATTGGTCCCCTCGACCCAGACCTTATCTCCGATTTTAAATACAGGCGGCTCGCGCCTATGTGCGTCATAATACTTCTTCATCTTTTTCTGGGTTTTCTCAAGAGCGACCGACGCTTCGTCGCAGATCCTCTTCATTTTCTGTGCAAAGTCAATCGCGGCTTCATTGCGCGACTCGACTGAGTTCTCTATCCCCTTCCAGGGGTGGTATCCCGTGTTCATATAAAAAGGTGACATGCTCGTCGACGAGCTTGTTTTATCGTTGTGAGTGAACTCGGCCAGTGCGAGCCACTCGGCCCAGTCCGACTGCCGGTGGTTGACGAAGATCCTGAGATATTTTTCAATCTCCTGATTCATCCGTTCCGTTTGTCCGTCTGTCGCCGGATGATAGGCTGTGCTCGGGTTCATCTCTATGCCGAGAAGCCGGTTAAGCTCTCGCATGAACCCAGATAAATATCGAGTGTCCCGATCCGATATAATTTTATGGGGAATGCCGTGATATCTAATCACGCGATCCCGGGTGAGTCGGGCAACACCTTCACTCGTCAGCTCCATGTTTTTTGCCTCGCAATGGAGCATCTTCGTGTAAGTGTCAACCCAGACTTGGATGGCGTTAAAGCCATTGCTGACCGGCAGCGGACTGATAAGATCCATAGATATAATCTGCCATGGCCCCTCGGCGATCTTGTGCGGGTTAAGCTTTCCCTGCTTGTACCGGTGCACTCGAGTCCTTTGACAAGCCTCGCAGGCCTTTATATATTCGGCGACCTGGTTTCCCAGCCTCAGCCACCAATAATTACGCTCCACCATTTCCTGCATGCGGTTCTCTCCGGGATGGCCGAGCATGGGCAGGTCATGATGGAGTCCGATAATCTTATCGCGCAACTCCTGATTCCGGGGTACATATATAAGTCCGTTGTAATATATAATATTGTCCTTCTTTTCCCAGGCTGGTAGCTTTTTCTCGAGCGCCAGCTTAACGCTCTTATCAATCTTCTTCTCCTTTATAATCTCTTCCAAGATCCCTGCCTCTGGCCCTTCCAGCACTATGTCCTGTGCTCGGAAATACTCTGGCTTCAGTAGAACGACATTGTTGTTGTCGTCTTTCCCTTGGTCGTGATCTGATCTCCGAGATAAGAGATCTGCCTTCTTGTTCAACGCTCCGGGCCGGTGGTGCAACGTGAAATCGAACTCCGCCAGTTCCTGAATCCACCGGGCCTGTCTGCGATTAACCTTCTGAGGCTTCTTGAAATATTCGAGATTTTGATGATCAGTAAAGATCTCGAATGTTTGGCTTGCGCCCATCAACAACTCCCGCCACTCGTCCAGCGCGGTCATGATCGCGAGCATCTCTTTGTCATAGATCTCGTAGTTCCGCTCGGTCTCATTGAGTCCATGAGACATGAAAGCAACAGGGCGCCATTCGCCCTCCTGCTCCTGTGCGAGCTCCGCTCCTATGGCTCCATCCGACGCGTCAGCCTCGACTCGGAACTTCCCGTGATCTGTGGGAAGCGCCAGTACGGCGTCTTTGGCGATGCGATCCTTGAGCCTTTGGAACGCTCTCTTCTGCTCCTCTCCCCAGCTCCAGCCTTCCTTCCCAGTCAACCTCGTCATTGGCTTCGCTATCTCCGCGTATCCTCGGATGAAGCGGCGGTAGAAGTTCGTGAAACCTAAGAATGCTTGTGTCTGCTTAAGGTTCTTTGGTTCTGGCCACTCCATCACGCCCTTGATCTTCACCGGGTCCATCCTCATCGAGTTGTAGGAAATGATGACTCCTAGATACTCGATCTCCGTTTTCCCAAAGTCGCACTTCTCTGGTTTGAGAAAGAGCTTGTTGTCTTGCAGGATTTTAAGTACCCGCTTCGTCAGTGCTCTGTGCTCCTCCAAGTTGTTGGTGAAGATAAGGATATCGTCCAGGTAGACTATGACCTTTCCCTCGTTTATGAGCTCTCGAAGGATGTCGTTCATCATTGTCTGGAACGTCGCTGGGGAATTCGTCAGGCCGAAGAACATCACGAGCAGCTCGAACAGCCCTCGGTTCGTCCTGAACGCCGCTTTCCACTCATCTCCCTCCCTGATCCGCACGTTGTTGTACCCCCATCGGATATCCAACTTCGTGAAGTACTTGGCGCCACGGAGCTTATTTACGAGCTCCGAGATTAGCGGAAGTGGATAACGATTTTTCATTGTCATCTCGTTGAGCTTCCGGTAATCCTGGACTGGTCGTAGGCTGCCATCCTTTTTCTTCACGAAGAAGAACGCCGAAGCCATAGGTGACTTCGAGGGTCGGATCCTCCCACTCTTCATGTTCTCCTCCAGGAACTCGTTCAACTTCCCCTGCTCCGTGACCGAGAGCGGATAGATCTTGCAATCTACAGCCTTTGATCCTGGCTTAAGCTTGATTGCGTGATCCCACAGCCTTGTCTCAGGCATGGCGTCGAACGATTCCTTCGCAAACACCTTCACGAACTCGTGGTACTCCTCCGGGACCTTTCCTTCGGTCATGCGTTCTTTCCCACGATTTGCCTCCTCTGCCATCTGCTGTGCCTGTGATCCTTGCGCACGCAGATCAATATGTTCCGCAAAGTCGACCAATAAGATTGACTCGCCATCTTCCAACTTCTCTTCTTCTGTGGACAATCCAGTCCGGTACTCCGTGCCGTGCATGTTGCACTCGCGCGGGCAGCAGCTGAACACAATCTTTTGTGATCGCCAGTCCACTTCGGGGTTGTGCTTGAACAACCAATCGTACCCAATGAACACGCGAGCCTTGCCTAGTCCTGTGACCAAGAACCGTTGGCGCTCAACGTGGGGTCCGACCAAAAGCATCAACTCAACGTAGTGAGTGATCTTTCCCCGAGAGTTCTCCGTTCCGTCTGCGTTGCGGGCGACGATGTGCACGTCAAGCTTGTGGAGCTCGAAGCCTTCTGCCTTGGCATAATCTGGATCGATGCACATGGTAGTGCAACCGTTATCGAGAAGAGCTTTGACAGCGCGTGTCTTCCCGGTGTCCAACGCAGTCAGCGTAACGGGAACGAGCATCTCATGGTGCCGCCTCTGCTTCTGGAGTTCCTTCATCCCCTTGGCAAGCCGATCCTCTGGCTGTGCCAACTTCTGCGTTGCCTGTGTCTTCTTCTGACTCAGTGTCACACGTGTTTTCCTTTGTTTGGGCGCTTCCTCCCGATCCTGGGATTGAGCCCTCACGGCATCGCCGTCCTTTTTCGTCTCACTATTTTTCGCACTGGTTTGGGTTCCAGGGGCCTTTTTGAATGCACTCCATCTCTTATTTACTTCGTCCATCTTCCGATTGCGAATATTACGTTTCCGATTCTGATTCTCCAAGATACGTATTTTTTGTTTGTTTTCTACACTAGCTACTAGGAAATCATTTAAACTCTTTCGTAGACTGGTATTTTCTGGGGTATAAATATCATATGCCGGGTCTATAACTACATTGCTAATATTAACGTCTTTGAGATGTGCATATTTGTTCGTGACAGGGGGCGCCGCTTTGGCCGCAAGCGGGGGCCCCTTTAAAAACCCTTCTCGCGAAGGACAGCTGTGAGAGCCTGCAGGTCGTCCTGCGAGTAGTCCTCGGTCTTGATTGACCGGATATTGAATTTGGACTTGGGAGGCTCTGGGCACTCCCGCTTCATGTGGCCTTCCTTGCCACAGTTATAGCATTTAAAAACGCGTGGTGTCTACCGTGCACGGTCCACATCCATCGGGGCGGTTTCCCCCGGCCCGATCTTCTTCGCAAGGTTGGGCGCCGGCCCGAACCCTGGTGACGACTTGGCAGCCGGCGCTTATGCACGCGCCGGGGCCCAGAACATCCGGCTCTGTTGAGCCTCTCGGAGCTTCTTCCGCTCCATCACCCCGCTGATCGCCGTCAGCCTCTTCTTGAGTCCCGCGTAATTCTCCGGGACTTCTACCCCTCCAGCGTATAGCTGGTTTCGGACATCCTCGTTCACGAGGTTCTCGAGGGTTTCCACAAGAAAGGTATTGTGGGGGGTGTTCTTGTCGTTCGGGGAGTACCCCGCTTCTTCGGCGTTCAACTTGAACGCCTGGATGAAGTCAGCCAGGGGAGTCTTTCCCTGCCGAGTTGTCGTAAGGCGCATGTGCGCCGTCTGCTTGACGTTCTTGTCCTGGAACGTCGCTTCTAGATCCGAGATCAGATCATCGAAGTGGTAGAGGCTGTCAAGCCCCTCGCGCAGCATGCGCTTTCGCCAATTACGTGCCCAGTTTGTGGCTGGACACGAGGCACCATCGGTCCGACCCAATAATGAGAGGGTGAACGCGATCTTCTTCTTTTCAGAGTCAAACTCCGAGTCGTACGCCCATAGGTAATTAAGGAGGGCGTCAAGGAAGGTTTCCCACTTGCTCTTATCAGAGCCATCGAAAGTGGGGGGAAGACGGGCGAGGGTGATCCGAGAGGACCTAGTCTCTCTCGGGGCGGGGTCGAGGTCCATAGCAGGCATGTAAGAGGTGGTGCCCTGGTTCTGGTCTTCGTCGGCCATTGGTAATATGAGCGACGGGCAAGGTGGTTGGGAAGGTAGTTGGGCGAGGGCGGCGTAAAGTCGATCGAACGGGGTGAGGGTAGGAAGTTCGGTGGAACGGTATAAGGAAGTCGACGGGGATGAGGTTCCCGATGAAGAGGAGGTGGATGGGGCACGGAAGGTCACTGTGTTGGTACGAATCCGCACTCAGCGGTTGGTGAAATTGCAACGGTCTCTTGCGACAGAACTACCCTGGGTCTTCTACAACACCCCTGGCAATAGCGAGGCAGTCTTCCCCGAAGGTCCGGCTGGCACTCCTACGACTGCTATGTGGCTTGGGACGGACTCAACATTTCCCGTGGCCTAGCGTCTGTCTGTTCGGTGATAAGCATGTTCTTTTGATGTAATTTGATCTCTAAACGTTCAGTGAAAAGATTTGACCCTATAACTATGACACTGTATATACGTACTGAGTTTATTTCACATCTCAAGATCCAAGGTTGGACCCATGCTTCCTTCCTCCCTCTTCTCCCAACTTCCCTCAAAATGATCACTTTGTTTTTACCCCTGGGGTGGTGCAGAACATTTTTGTTTGTCTACGGTCATTTAAATCTACTTAAAATCTTCTTGGACACCTCCCTTCGGCACCTCTTCACATGTTCTCAAATGAAATTGGTAAAATAGACACTAAAATGAATATAATATGGGTGAAGTCATGTTTGGCCGATCTTCGGCCGATGGTCCGATAATCACTAACTCGCTGGCCAGCCTGGCCACCCTGTCCACTCTGATGGGCTGATTTTTTTTTTAAGGGTGCTGGGGAGTCGAGGGGCTATGCCACTAAACATTTATGCTAACTCTACTATGACCAAATGGGAAATAATTTTGGATTGAACAGAAGCAATCACTAACACACAAATAGCATCACTAACTCGTCCAATAGAATTATACTGGTCCGTATTTACTTGGCAAACCTCACCGTATTTCATCCTTGATTCATGACACCAAACTTACATTGGACAAAAAGGCCAAGGCAAATATGCAAATGTAAACATAGGATAGTGAGCCAGTCGTGTGTGAACTGGAGTAAAAGATCTGTATCCATAACAGCAACACAATGATTTTATGCCCCAATAGACAGTACTAGTTTACTGCTCACTTGACCAAGCTATCTGACTTCCTACTTTTTGAGATCCCAGCTGCTTGGATGGAAACTTGTGTCCATAATGTAGCATAGATTTTTGCTTTCTCTTTTTTTTGACAAAAAATCCACAAAGTCTCTGAGCAGTGCAAAAATAGAAATAACAGAGAGGGGTTCGAACACAGACACAGAAAAGCATTGCTGACAATGAATAGACATACTAACACCTTTGCCACACTAGACATGACAGAGGAATCTCAATTGGGGGACCAAACTGACTTATCTTTGACAGTGCAGTGTTGGTGAGAGAGCGTGCAAAAGATGGAAAATCTTTGAAGTTTACATGCAAGCCTGGAGACTTGTATTTCTATGTTGCAGGAACAATCAGGAGTAGCACCATTCAGTAACCATTAATTGTGGCCATGGAGAATGTCCAGTGGAAGGAAATGTGGAAGACACTGGGAATAAACAGGGTGGTTAGGCCTAGGTCCAGCATCAGCAAATCGGGAAATATCTGGCATGACCTGATTTGGAAAGTCGCGCCGGGTCAGCCTTGGATGCGACCATCTGGCCTGTTATTCCCTTGTATAGGTCCCACCTCACCAGATATTCCCCATACAAGGACCCACAGGGCGGCGGTATCAATACAAGGCATGCCCAGACTTCCAAGTCATATATGCCCTGTGCCAGCATGTGCCCCCATTTATGTCCGAGACTCGCTATTCACTATTGTGTTCGCCACTATTAATTCGGGTTCATTCAAGCGCCCCCGCACCGCGAATTCACTAGCCTTCCAATGAATCTGCTCATCAAAGAATGCATGTAAGTATACCGACACAATTGGCATTCAAATTACTTGAAAAAATATATATAACGGTCTGACATCTGGTGTGCTGAAGAGGAGCATAACTGTGTATTACCTGGAACAACCCCCATTTCCATCCACTGGCCCGAGATCCGGTGCAGGCAAGGTGCAGGTGTCGATGCATAGCGGCGCCGGGAATTGGTGCCGAGAACGGCAATTGATTGATTTTGAAGTTCAAGGTACGGTGAAACTTTGCCTGAACAAGCCTACTATAGCGAGATTTCGGACCTACCTACCTGGGACTCGTCAGGCGTCGACTCCGAGTCCGAGTTGACGGAGGGTCGGATGATCGTGTAAGTAGGTGATGGTTACCGATGATCGATGATCCGATGCGCGCAACAATTGCGTGATGATATACTGATCCCATCTTTCGGTTCGTCGCTGCCTCTCTCCTTCTCCCCTCATCTTCCCCCTCGACATTCTCTCTGCCCCGATGCATTCCCCGTCCGTTCACCTCTCCTGCCCCTCAGATTTCACCCCGAAACACAACTTAAGCTCTGTTTCAAACCCAAGGCCCGTTTCAAACTCAAGCCACCGAAGCCGTCGCAAGCATATTCCAATGTGCACAAGTACTTCACGCCTCAAGCCATCTTCTCCCTTCAGGCCCTCCTTCAAGCCTTCGGCTCAATCTTTCCGCATCCAAAACTTCCCAAAACCACAAAGTGTCCCGCAAAGTGTCGCATGCATCAGTGTTTCCCATCAACCACAAAATATAAGCTGCAAGCGCCCTAGGCCTGGATCTACAGACCGTCATGATTTCCTTCAAAACTACTTGGTACCATTTGAACATCAAGAGATCCATTCTTCCGAGTCTTCGGCGCTCTTTTCTCTCCTTGTTCCGAATGGCCTCGTGGATTCTTACTTTACTTGGGACATCTACTCGTACCTGGCCTCATGTATCTTATGTTCCCTGCAATATTATTTTATCTTTATTTTATTCCATGTGCGCGTGTGTATCCAGAAGCATTGGGGTGCCCCAATGGCTACAGCACTCGGTGGTGATATATACAAGATCTTATATGCGACACAAGGCAATATAAGGGTTAAGGGTGTTATGTAGTTTGCCTGGCCAGGTGAAAGTATGTGGCTGTTGTCCAAGGCCCGGTGACGCCTGCCAGCCCTTCCGGCCCGGACGTCCCTTATATGGCCTTGCGTGACCTTACATGATTTTTCCGCTTTTGGTGATGAGATTATTTGATGGCCCAAGGTCCGGGGAAATAAGATGGTTGCGGAGTGACCTGGGCAGTGAGGCCCAGACCTGTACTATTTGATGGGCCAACATCCCGGAATCATCGCGGAGTGAACCGACAAGGCCCTGATCATGTGATGTGGTATTTTTGATTTTGATGAGTAGAAATTGCTGATTATTAATCGCAACCAAGCACGTGGAATAGAACATCCCAAAAGGGAAGGCTTGAAATCAAACAGGGCCAATGTTGATGTGAGCCTGTCAAGCAAACAGGTGCAACATTTGGAGCATCAAATAGAGAGGGCCCAGACCGAAACTTTTTGATGGGCTGTGCATGAACTATGAGGTCATAGATTGGCTGTGTTTGAGTTCAGAGTGATGGGATCAATTGGTTGCTCCATAAGGATAATCAAAATAGTGTTTAAAGACCAGAAAATGCCGGAAAATGCAATATTAAATAATTAAATCCCAAGATATTAGAAACCTGGAATGGCCCCAATTACACTGGGACAATGCATTATTGACCGCTTGACCAGTGGTCAAAGACTGACAATAATGCAACGGCCCCCCCAGTCACCACAGGGTGCATTGCATTATTGGTACGTCTACTACACCATAACATTCGTTGGAGCTCGTATTCTGTTTATACGTTATGCCGAGTCATAATTATGAAGCCCTGGTCTTATAGGAGTCAAGTGGCCAACTAAGTAGGGTGGCCAACTAAGGGGTCTCTAATAGTAGGTACCGATCAATACTTCCCTTCCATTTTGAGTGGCTCCAGATAGCCACCTCGGTATCGGATGATCGCCTTGGGCTACCTATCTGAAATTTGGCAGAGGTAGAAATGTTGATGAACCGTTCCTCCAGGTATGCCCTTCAATATTTTACTCATGTTGTTTCCTTCTCACCACGGTCCATGATCCCAAACCACCCAATTTTGGTGTTTCAGATCTTCGGATTTCTTTTGGGAGTTATTGGCGTCTAGGGACCAGAGAGGTCATATAGGTACGTCCTAATACGTTCCATTGGCTTGCCTGGGGTTTTTCTTGGTCCTCTCGCGCCCATGTTCCTCACGTGACACGCGAAAGGTTAGAGATGAGAATTCTCACCCTTCTCATCCCATCGTTGTCCTGTCCCGAAGCATGTATGCAGCCTCCAACTATATGGAACACAACATACACTCAATATGTATTATCCTTGAGTGATACAGCCACCGGATTGGACGTCTGCGGCTTATTTGGTGGGGGTGGCCAACTACCTAGTTATTTACCTTTGTTGGTTGGCCAGCAGGAAAATATTCACTGCAGCCCTGACACCCGAGTTAAATTCATGCAAACCACCTGGATTCGTTCCTAGGACGTCTGCCATTGTTTTGAACCACCGGGGATCTAATACGCTCAGCAATGCCTTATAACAGGGGGCGTGAATGCCAAGGTGGCCAACTACCCAGTCTGAAATAGTAGTGGTTCAAGAATGTGAAAATTATTTGGAGATCCATTGTTCATCAGTCAAAATATCTATCATGGTGGCTGAACTGGTTGACATTGAACGTCACATGTTGATCTTCATTAATAGCCTCAGCCTGAGCCTCGCCTATATATGTTTTCCAAGGAGATCCAAGAAGGGTTCGGTCGCGGACACCTGCATCTGCAATATCTTCGAAATGTGTCATGTCACTTGAGCACAAGCCGCTCGTTCGAATCAAGCCCAAGCCATGAAGTTTAGTTGCTTTTTTTGTTTTTGTTTTTGTACAGGCAAATGGGCTTTCATCCTGCCGAGAATACCTATGCAAGCTTCTTGCAGAGTCATTCCATTTTGGTTCACTGTTGATCAGGGTGGTTACCCTGGTTGAAGGTCTTACGACCCGGTCCTCCCACATATTTCATACAAGCAGAGAGCAAGAAAGGCTCAGTAGTGGGAGGTCCACATCTACAATCCCTTGAGGAAGTGGTATACTTCGGCAGAAGCCGCTCGTTTGACTCAAGCCCGATCCACTATTGGATCATGTAAGTTAGATAGAAACAAGCCAACCAAGACGGATTGGTCTCGAAGAAAGTCCTCTCACTCATGCTCATCATCAGAGCCCAGCAGTCTCGAACAGCCATTGAGTGGGAGTTGAACCTTGAACGTTGGTTCAGAAAAGCTCCGGTCCTGTTTGCCGCGTATTATCCCAGGGGCACTAGTCTGGACTTCAACTCTTCCTGAAGCTGGAGTGGGGGAGGAGGCTGGTGTATGGGTCGGAGCGTACACAGGAGAGTGCAGAACAAAGATGATGGTAAGGTTTCTCACTTCCCTGTGAGCTATAGATATGGCGGTCAAATTGCACATTTAATCTGCCTCAATTATTTTTGCCTGATTTAGATATTCCCCAACTATTCTGTCCGTTTGATGAGCACACCAACAATAGGGCTGCTCAATTTATCCGTCATTCTGTTCACTTTGAAATAAATAAATAATTCAAACTCTGCTGAGCAATAATTTTCCTTGGACTTCTACAGTGATTGCTTGGTGAATGTACAAGAAATCTGAGGATATCTGTTAGGATTTAGCATTCTATGAGGGTAAGTCAGCAGCATTCAAGAGCTGAAGTCGTGAGTGATGTTTTTGCAGTTTAGTAAGTTAGTCGTAAATCGTTACAGAGTATTTGAAAGGGTTCAAATACTGGAAACCCTCAATGCGAGTGCCTCAAACTTAAATCAGTCAAACAATCAAGAATCACTACAATCGTGACCCAGGTCCCAGTGGGCTATGGGCTTAACAAGGGAATACAAGGGCCCTAATTTCTTTAGGCAACTATGGCTAGGAACTTAGTTTGAATCAGCTATAGGCAACTATGGCTGGCATCTTCGAAGTTGAGAGTAGAATGGCTACTGATGATGGATTGAAGTAAAGATGTGGTGCTGTCACATGAGGAGCGGCTCTCCTATATACACTAATGAGTGTGGGTGCTAGAAGGTTCTACCTAGCATTAGAACATTATTGTGTAGCACTAGAATGTTCCTAGACAGGGGGTTGAATGGAGAAACGGTAACCATCACCCCTGGTCTCTGAGTAAATCGGAGACCGCTGGGCCTCGGAGATTGAGGGTTCGAACCTCGGCTAAGCCGTTCATTAGGAGGGTTCTAGTGGGTATTACATAATTAAATTTACGGTTGAGTCCCACACTGTTTGGCATCTGCCGTTCGTGTGTAAAGGCATTCCCGCCTTTGGTGTAGGGTCACATGATCCCTACATACTTTGTGGACCTGACGGGCTAACCAATTGTTAGTTGCCGACGGTCATAACAAACGCACCACCAAAATAAAAATAAAAAAAGAATGTTCCTAGACACAACAATAAGGAATGTGCTAGAAATGTTCTAGAATAGTCTCTGAGGTTCTGGGAATATTCCGTACATTCTGTATTGTACAGTAAATATCCTACTATGATTGACCATGTATCAACCATAAGGGTTGACACATAAGGAATATGAAAAGACATGTATAATGTGTCTTGGCGTGAGCAGGAACAAGTTGAGAGACGGCATTTGATCTCTAATCAAATATTGATTAATGTGATCCCACTCA
Organism: Mycena maculata; assembly: GCA_029448575.1. NCBI lineage: Eukaryota > Fungi > Basidiomycota > Agaricomycetes > Agaricales > Mycenaceae > Mycena > Mycena maculata. The sequence continues at coordinate 73,716 of JARJLG010000172.1, forward strand.
AGGTTTGAGTCGGAGCTTAAAGGGCATCCATAATTCTTAAATTTGATTGAGAATAATATCTCAGAAGTGCCTTCACTCTAGTCCTAAAAAGCGAATTTATGAATGGTAATATACAAGGATATTCAAAATACACTATGAAATCCCGTTATCCATGACAATATCCATGCCAGAGGTAAGAGAGGTAACTTCAGGTAGGACAAAGAGGAAACCACTTGGCCTCGCAGGCTCAATCCAGGAAGATGAAGTGTGCTCGTTTATGACTTTCACTCCAACTTGAAGGAGGACGACATGGGGGTGAGGCAAATTGGCTGTTGGTGGGGTACCAAGTGGGCGAGGAGGGCTTGGAAGCCTGCCTGCGACCTGCTAAGACTTTACATTCGCTGTTGGTGTGTGTACACCCTTCCTGCCTGCTCCCTATTTGATTTATGCACTTGGTCCTCCTTAGCTGGCCGTGCATACGGGAGGACGAGGAGAGGAAGGTCTATCAGCCTATCTCTTTTCTTTCATTGCTGCCCTTCCTCATCCTCTCCTCCCTCAAGCCTCACCAGACCATATCAGTCCCACTCTGTCCATCTGTCTCACGCATCATGAATCATGATTCCCCAGCGTGGTGAAGAAGAGGCAGGGAGCTGGTATGTAGGCTCAAAAAGGGTGGGTAGTCCGAGGTTGGTAGAGTAGATTTTGGAAATAAAACAATGAAAATGGTCTCGAGGGCTGGAGAACGAAAATGGATGTGAGAGAGAGAGCTGTTATATCCATGCAACATCCCCAGCCCTCACGTCAACCATCCGGTACTTCCGGTAGGCTCCGAGGCTCCGGTCATATACCGGAGCCTCTGGAACATCTGGTATCATCGGGTTTTTACGCAATGAAGGATTACTGAACGTTTCCCGTTTATCCACCTTTCCGTCTTCTCACTTATTGTCCTACGACTTAACATCAGTCCTCCTGACTTGTCTTATTGTTAAGAATCACCCTCCTTCCTTTTATGGAAAACAATTAGTTATTTAGTATAAATACGTCTTTAATATGTCTTGTACGTCAGTTTGATTATTAACGTTGCTTGGCTTGTCTCCTTGCACTGAGTCGTCTCCGTCCTCCTCGTTCACCTCTGGTACTCCGACTCCCGGAATACCTGCCGGTCAGGATAGTCGCTCACCCTTGACCCCCTGTGGTGTTGTGATCCCCCCTTATACCATTCCGGATCATTCCCGGGCCCTCCGGTCTTTCGGAGCCTCCGGTCCTCAGGCCCCTTCATCCTAGGTCCAATCGGCTCGGTATATAACAGTATAATCAAACTGCCTGTCTTGACTGGCAATCATGTCATATTCTTCCCACCTAATAATCCCACATAACCCTTCATATTAGAAGGGGCATACCCCCCTGTGTGCCCCTTCTAATATGAAGTGTTTGAAGAAAAGCCAGTGTGCTGCAAAAAATGCTGCACGCAAGGTCCAAATATACTGCAAAGGCACTGCAGCATACGGGCCTTTGAACTTAGAGCTCTCAGTTGTTACTTGTATTAGGTAATCCTGTTGGGTGTTGGCTCAATAGTGGGAGTTAGAATGGCTCAAAAAGGAAACTTTCAAGAAAATACAAGAAAAATAGAAGAAAAAAATAGAAAAAAATATGAAGAGACTATAATGCGTCTGACAGTGGAGGTGGGATATCCAAAAAAGGAAATTCAGCAAAAAATATTGTAAAATACAGGAAAAAATACAATAAAAATAAAAATAAAAATAAAAATAATAACTCTATCAGGCAGGTCTCCCCCGGCCCGATCTTCTTCGCGAGGTTGGGTGCCGGCCCAAACCCCGGTGATGACTTGGCAGCCGGTGCTTGTGCGCGCACCAGGGCCCAGAACATCCAGCTCTGTTGAGCCTCTCAGAGCTTCTTCCGCTCCATTACGCCGCTGATAGCCGTCAGCCGGCGTTTCAAGCCCCAATAATCCTCTGGGACTTCCACCCCTCCAGCGTACAGCTGGTTTCGAACGTCCTCGTTCATGAGGTTCTCGATGGTTTCCACAAGAAAGGTATTGTGGGGGGTGTCCTTGTCATTCGGCGCGTACCCCGCTTCCTCAGCGTTCAACTCGAACACCTGGATGAAGTCGGCCAGGGGAGTCTTTCCCTGCCGAGTTGTCGTAAGGCGCATGTGCGCCGTCTGCTTGATGTTCTTGTCCTGGAACGTCCCTTCCAACTCCGAGATCAAATCATTGATGTGGCAGAGGCTGTCAAACCCCTCACGTGTGTAATATATGTACCTTTAATGTAATAGCTGCACCAATTACTGAAAAAGCCATTCCATTATCTGCAGGGTTTTACTGCCAGTAATATAACCGTGTAATGCAATACCCTGGCAAAACTCGGTTTGACATTAATGCAAGAAAATGGAAAAAGGGCAGCTGCAAGGATTGAACGCAGGACCACCTGATTACCAAATACATTTAATGGTCAAACACTAACCACTGAACCAAATGGCCGTATCATAATGGTTTGTTGCCCTGGCTAGGGTAAGGTACCCTTACCCTACCCAGGGTTTGCTAATACCCAGACCTAGGGCAGGCAAGCTGCCCTAGGTCTTCGAAATTGTTTGTTTATGCTTATTATGTATTTTGGGGGTGTTGCTAACCCTAACCAACCCTAACCAACCTAACCATCAAATGCTGACAAATCTCCTCCACCACAAAACTGAATGCACCTGGGGCCTAACCTCTAACCAACCCTAACCGCTAACCTCTAACCTCTAACACTAACCTCCCAACCCTAACCAGGCCCTTGAGGCAGGGCCAGAGGGGGGGAACATGCTTATTCTGTTTCGGGCCAACATGATATGTTCCCATCATTTTATTTTTTGGTATCAGCCTTATAGCTCAGCTGGTAAGTTGTTTCCTTGACTGTGTTTACTTAGGTAATCTGTTGTTTTGGTTCAAACCCCGATACTGCCATTTTCTTACCTTAAAGTCAGAAAATAAGTTTCGCCAGGGTATTGCATTACATGGTTATATTACTGGCAGTAAAACCTTGGAGATAATGGAATGGCTTTTTCAGTAGTTACTGGGCTAATGCATTATTGACACATCTATTAGTGTCCCATCAAGTAGCCTGGATCCTACTTTGGCCCATCACAGTCTTTTTCTGAGTAGCAGAACACTCATTCATCCCGCGACCCCAATTTCGAGGTTTCCAGTCAATTGTGAGCATGTATTCTGCCCATCTCTATGCCTCATATCTACACCATAACTGTTTTGAATAGTGAATATAACCTGTATATATGATTTTGGGTGCAGGCCATCGCGATTTGAGAGCTCAATACATTAATTGGTGGGGTGGCCAACTAACCTGTTGTTTGGCTATGTTGGACTGCTGGTCAAAATAAATTCCTTACGCACTCCAATCTTCGAGTATTTCACTGCTGGTGGACTCGAACTCTTCGTAGGATGCATGCCTTCAGTCTTCTGACATAGTTTGGCTTGCACCAGCTGCGGCATAAATGCTTAAGTGGCCAACTAATGGGTCTTAAATAGTAGGACCGGTGGTGTACAATAATCTTGGCCGAGGATATGACAGAGTAAAGCCCGCTTCTTGGGAGTAGAACGAGCCCTGGACCTTGTAGATTGAAGGAGATTTGGTCGAGAACGAGGTTGTCCGTTCCCTGTTGATGCTAAGAAATGATGTTCACACACTGACCGCGATCTGCCTTGCCATAACTTCGGATCAAGCCATCACTTGGGCCCGAAATTTGGCACGGACCATCGTCAGAGGTCCCATTCCCTCCTCCGACATGCAACTTGTGGAGAATTGTCATCTGGTGCCTTATATCTTCCAAGTGGCTAACTACCTAGTCCGGCCAACTACCCAGTCCGAAATAGTACGCACATCAGTCTGATGGCCATGTTGTAACGAGGGCGAACTGTTTTATCGACCGGAATATGCAACGCATCGCGCCACATCCAGAGTATCCGACCGGCTACATAAATTGTTAGGGCTTTGAAAACTCGCGAACACAATAAATATAACCAGTAAGAGCGGTGAGCACTACATTTGTTGCAGCAGCAAGGCCATACATGATTGTTGCGTCTTGGAGGCTGACTGATACGACAGAGAGAATTCCGGTAGCTGCGATAGCACATGGTATCCAGTAAGGGTAGGAGATGAATGTTCAGGGAGATCATTCACCAACAGTGCCTATCATAAGTAGGCGTAATTATCTTCTTCTGGGATCCCCAAGTGACGTACGAAATTGCCACAGAAATATTTGAAGACCTTCTTTCTTCTCACTGGAAGTGGCTATTGAAAGTTGATCTCTCAGCAGCCCTTTCTTACCTTGCTAATAGTGAATAAAATCACAGCTTCGAAACAGCCAATGATTTTTCCTATTTCCTCAGCAATTTCGTACCAAAAGCTCAATTTTCTAGGTACCATTTACGAGTACTTATGTAATAAGTTCTCGTTCTTTTCTGAAAGCTTACATGGCCGTTTCAGTAGCTGCGTGAATTATCAGTTTCGATTTTATAGTACAATGAAAATAGTGGCTGTGTTGAAGTCTTTTTTAAAGGTTTCATTACATTTTTTGTGACCAGTTAGTGGCTGTGGTACCGGCCAATGCCGAGCATACTTCTAAGGTCCTGAGATCAAACCTGGAGAGTACATTCCTTTTTCATCTTTGTAGTTTGGACATCAAGATGTAGACAAGATTGCGGCCTATCCCTGATACCCTACTATAAAAAATAAATAAGTACGAGTTTTGCCGGGCTATGCCACGGCCCACACCCCAAGTCTACTTTGGGTGGCACTACAGGCATTTCGGGGCAATACATCAAATTTACTATAATCTGCTTGATTTGACTTGAATTCCTCGTTGCCACCGCCTTTGGCACTGCAGCCCGTGATCTCTAACATTGATGTCCCTTGAAATACCCAACTGCCACGATGAGACTAGACTGCGCTGCGCATGGGCCACTAGCATATCTATAGATTGTCAATGAAATGCAAAATTTAGTTGATCAAAACACTAACGGCGGCAATACAATGAACTGTAGACTGGAGGAGCACCGTTCTGGACCTTACACAGGGTGGCATTATGCTTTCAACGTCATTCCATTTTCGGTGCTGTGATGGTTTGGGCACCCGGGCTCGAGGCACACTCGAACGGGATGGGCGGGTATAAGTGACGAAAGGCTTGTAAAAGCAAGATAGTTTACTCACAAGTTCCATGGATCACAGACGAGGTCTTTCAGGTCACGTCACAAGGCTGGGAAAGGTCGTGGGTGATATGATGTGTCGAACCGGTTCACGGAGTATGCCCACTAACTTTAGGTAGTGGGTCCTGTAGCGCCCTATTTTTTTGATTGTCCGCCAAGTTTTCATTCAAGTTTTCATTTACAGCTAATTGCAGTACCGAAGGCGCGAACGAGAAAATTACTGTTTTGGGCCAATTTCCATTTTTGCGTCCGATCTGCTCATATCTCAGTCAGTTCTGCAGGGATCAAGATGAAACATAGCTAGATAATTCGAGGTAATTCATCCGCAATTAGTGATAGAAAGATATCTGCGGAAATATTGTATTCTGCTTCTTCTGGCATGTGAGGCTCCTGGAGCCATAGATTTGCCCATTTCTCTGTCAATTCTGCACAGATTCAGATGAAACATAGCTAGATCGCTCAGAACAACTCACGCGCAATTAGTGATAGAAAAATATCTACGGAAATATTGTATTCTGCTTCTTCTGGTATGCGAGACTCCTTGAGCCATAAATTCGGCCTAGTGAGTCCAGATCTCCTCCAAAGGAGACTAATTCTTGTGAGGTGATACTCAGACATGTATAAGGCGATGTCACAGAGCCATATTCATGAATATTTCCTTTTTGCGCTTCCTGCCATGCCCAAAGGGTTTTTGTGCAGCCAACATAGAGTTGACCCAAACTGTCCGATTTTCAAGTCATATGAAGCAGTAAAAACACCTTATATGGTTGTAGCAGACCCCTCTACAGTATAATCCAATAACTCGTGCCAAAAATGCATTTTGTGGATGCTAGTTGGACGCAACACGTCCATTCTCGGCCACCATCAAGGTGTTTTGATTCACATCCTGTGTCCCAATTCGTGGCAACAACCAGCGTCTTTCGCGGACAACATCCAAGAAAACTCTATACACTGTGTTATGACCTTTTCAGCTGTTTGTCATGCTTCATTTGAGTAAGAATCGTTCAGTTACAGCCATTTGATTTATATGATGGCTATTCAGATGGCCTTCAAACGAGGCAGGGAAGGCAGGGAGGTAACATATTTACTCTTTCGTCTCTATCACTTCACTCGTTACATACATGAGTATACCCTCACAAAAATTAGTCTCATTTGGAGGAGATCTGGGTTCACTAGCCCGAATTGATGCACACCAGAAGAAGCAGAATGCAATATTTCTGTGAATATTTTTCTATCACTAATTGCGCGTGGATTGTTCTGAGAGATCTAGCTATGTTTCATCTGAATCTGTGCAGAACTGACAGAGAAATGGGCAAATCTATGGCTCCAGGAGCCTCACATGCCAGAAGAAGCAGAATACAATATTTCTGCACATATTATTCTATCACTAATTGCGGATGAATTACCCCGAATTATCTAGCTATATTTCATCTTGATCCCTGCAGAACTGACTGAGATATGAGCAAATCGGACGCGAAAATCGAAATTGGCCCAAAACGGTAATTTTCTCGTTCGCGCCTTCGGTACTGCAATTAGCTGTAAAGGTCACCCGTTCAAGTCCCCAGTGTGCATTTCTTTTTTTTTTTTTTTGCCGTTCGGGGCTCTGAAGTCTGACACATTCTGTCTTCCTCATCTCGATTCTATTCGTTTGATTTACCCTCCCTCCCCATGCATGTCCTTGGACTTAAATCATGCCCTTTCCTTGCAACAGCTGATTGTGGCTGGTAAGGTACTGCTTTGTGGACTTAATCTATATTTCTCGTGAACCCCCGTTGCAGCAATTACAGCTCCATCTGTGGTCTTTGCAGTGTTCCTCCGCATCTTTCCATAGGTGTATCAATCTGGGTTAGATCTCTTGCACACTTGGTCTCCATTTTCGTCTGTTTTCAATGATATTAATATGTTGGTAACTACTTCGTGTTGGGACTTATGGACAGCATTGCTCCATCTCAACACTAGTATATTTTGCTTGGTGGTTTTGGGCAGAGTGATGCCTTTTTTCCAGACAACCAATTCCGGTCTTCTTGCACAGGAAACCCCCCTCAGATTGGTGAAATATCTTGCCCGTACAGTACTTTGAGAACTGACATGATTTGCGGAATTCATATGCCTCAGTAAGGCTGGAATTTTTGTCTATGGCACATTTCATACATGTCATTTCAAGTGCTCCAAGCCCAAGTGAGATGTCACTTTCACAAGCAAAGTATGTGGACTAATGTTGAAAAATATTTTCCCTTTGAACTAAACCCCTCCGGCCACCACAGGTGGCTGCGAGGAGTGACCAAAGGTCGGCGATGAGTGGTGCTGGTTACTACAATTTCTTTTATGGCAATCCTAATGGGGATCAGTAGTGTTGAGCTCAATCCAAGGAGTATTCAAATCCAGGTAAATGGAGAATGCTGGAACGACCATCCCTCTCTACTTTAATCAATTGAACTCTAAGCTATTCCCCTGCCAGTTGAAGTGTTTTTCAATTCCTTTCCCTGTGCCAGTTTTTTTCCTATTGTCAACATTTTGACCAGTTGTTTGAAATTATGTCCATGCCATGCTGCACAAGTTAGTGGGCTTTCACTGCGTTCCAGCCCCCGGTAGACAGAGGGTCTGTCTACTGGGGTAGACACAAGGTAGACAGACCTGTCCGGCTACCTAAGTCTATGATGAGTAGACATACCCAGTTTACCTGTGTCTACCCTGTAGATGGGGTACACAGACCTGAGACCAAGGTAGACATAGTCTGGCTGACAAATCCGCTTTAAGAGGAGCTCACAGTGAACCGTAAACGAGGTGAGCCCAAATTAGCCTGGCATGGGTGGACAGGGTCAGTGTACCCAGGGAGACTGAGGTAGATGGAGGTAGCCAAAGGCTGTCTACCTAGGGTAGATGGAGGTACACTAACATGTGTCTACTTGCTGTGGTAGCACATATGTCTACCCAGGTAGACAGAGGGTAGACAGAGGTAGACAGAGGTCTGTCTACAGGGGTTGGGAACGCAGTGTTTGCCGCAAAACAGGCTACAATTGTCATATGGTCCATCAAGTCTACGTGATCAATCAATTTTGTCAACCGCCGGAATCGTGCATCAAAAAATTCTCTAGAGAATTGATCCCAGCGGATTACATGGTCTCAATTACCGAGGATTTCGGTAGTGCGTGTGTGGGATGTACTGGTAGGTAGGTAATATTACACGGCACGGTCCAACTCGTGAACACCGAATGGGTAACTTTTAGCCTGCATAAGTTCCGATGTCGTACATAGTAAACTGGCAGTTCCAATTATTGTACCGCGTCAGTATGATTCACTTCCTTCCTCCCACGAGTGTTGGGAACGTGACAGGAAGCCTGAAGGCGCCTCTTCCAATTTACCATGATAATTGGTTGCCGTAGACAAGCTGCCAGTGGGGTTGAGGTTAGCGCGCGCCAGCGAGATATGGCAACAGATCCGTGGAACGGAGGCAAACAGATGGCGTCCACAGATACAAAACGAAGGAAAGCATAATGTGGTCCGTGCTCTTCATCAAAGACGGCGAGCTTGCCGTGAGTTCAAGTTCATGCTGGCATTCCGGTCCCCGGAATGCCTCGGGATCGCGTGAGTAACAGAATATGAATTTTGATACAAAGTCGCCCTCGCAGCAGGCGCTCTCGGGTCCGATAGGAGAGATGATTACCCCCTCTAGTTAAAGGTGGCAATACCGCTGATATAACCGTTGGGCTTGATCCGGTTTCACGCCGTAAATATTGCAATAGCTCTCGATAAATTCCGCGCGATTATGTAGCGAGGAATAATCATTTAGAGGGCGGCAACAGGGGAGACGGCGCGCGTGCCTTACCAACATTGCCATCAAATGGCCCCCCGTTCCCGCCCAACTTGCCCGTTCCAGGCCCAGAAATGGGCATTGAATCTTCAAAAAAAAAAAAAAAATTGTAGTATATTATTAAGTGTGTGGTATGAATACAATGCATAGGGATCCGTTGAGGCCGTGGGAGACAGCTCACTCAGCAGACAGAACCTCTTCACACAATCGCCAGCATGATGTGTCAACCACGCAGATCCCCATTTGGACACTTATTTTTCCTGTCGAAAACACAGAGAGTTTGGTACGGCCCGATGCAGCTTGCAGAGGGCTACAAAACTGGCCTGTTATCACCCAAAAAGATGGAGAAATGAACGAGTTTGAGGCGTTTCTTTCCCACCAGAATTGTCAGCTACGCATTAGCTACGCACTTACGGGTTTGTTCTTGTTTCCTCCAGCCCTCTGCCTCGTCACGTGTTTGGGTATATACTCGCTTCGCTCAAATGGAACTCAGGGCTCACCGTCTCTAGTATACGTGATTCTGAACAACTATCTTCAGATATCACGCCAGTAGACTAGAGAGGCTGAAACGAGCCTAGGCTCACCGCAGTTAAGATCGGATAATTTCATATTTATACCGCCTACATTTGCCCTGGTTGTGAGTTTCGGCATCAAAGCCGGAGACACCGTCGCCATCTTCGGCTGCCTCCGAGTGCACATAAATACTCTTAAATTCGCGCCATGATGACAGTCGACAGTGAACACGGTACCTACTAGTGTTATTTATCCCCGACCAGTGACTGTCGCGCGCTGGGAGGTTGGGTGGCAGCGGCACATGCCAATGCGGATTAAATTGTCGAAGTTCCCCGTCGAGGGTTTGGAGCGAACTGCAGCCGGGTGTGGAGCGAATACCGACGAACAAAACGGCCGTCCCACTCGGGGTGTTGGATTGGTGGTGTTGGATTCCTACCGACACTCCGGGTCAAATCGAAGTTGAATCGAAGCCAGTAATAACCCTTATTAGGTGACGGAAGCCTTCAATTTGGTACCACGGGGTTAACGAGGCGCGCCCTTCTGACTGATGAGAGGGACTGTGGATCCACTTGAACACAATTGACGTCGCACGGAGCTGGGTTGAAAATCGGTGAGCTAACACCGTTTACACTCAACCTCTCTGAAAGACTCCGAATTCCACTAGAACTCCGGTTGCAATGTTTGGGAACTCACCCACCATGTGGGAAAATCTTATCCGCTCTTGACGTCAACACAAGGATTGACTGATCGAGCAGGTGAAGTGGCGGGTGCCGGATCTATATCCGGGAGGGACCTCAAGCGCCGAGAGACGACTATATAACTGCCCGTTACTTGAGGCGCCTAGTAGTCCATTCTGAATCGCGCATAATGGGCCAGGGCTCGTCCACGGTATCACCTTCCACGGCGCACGAATCCCATATTTCGTTGGTCTTGGAGTCCCAGCCGTCCGACATTGTAGACGCGACAAAGTGAGTTCTTGAAGTGATCTTTCAACGCTTTCTGACATCTGCACAGAAGACTCCAGGACAAAGCCAGGGAATACGCTGAACTTGTGAGGGGAGTCAACTCGACTTTACCGAGCTCATGTGTATCTTTTCAGGAATCGTCCGGGCTCAACATTGCGTCTTATGACCACGACAAAATTACCAGGTTAATCGACCAGGCGGCCGAGACCCTCTGGACCGAGCTTCCACGTCGTTCTATCTCACAGATATATAAAGCGGAGGGCGAGGCGTTGTTAAACCGCGAGAATACTCATGAGAAAATCTGCATCCGATTCGCCAAGTTTCTATTGCTGTATCCTGAGCCAGACGATACCGAATATGTGAGTTAGCGAACTCATGGACGTGGAGTACACACCCAACATTGCCGGGTTCCAGCAAAAGGTTTTTCACAGATTTATGCTTCTCCAAGCATCGAGGAAGGCCACTGCCGCCAGCCCTTCGGTCATTTTTGCTCCTCCTCCCACATGAAGAACGGGACCAGCTGACACAAGTTCCAGGACTCGATCCTTGGTGACCCCCCTACGATAAGTTTCGGGAATTTAAAAGCCGCCGCAACTGTTTCCGTCAGGGCTAATGAAGCTACTGTCGTGTGAGTAACTTACGGATTGTATTGCCTTCAAGTTTGCTGACCTGAACCAGAGCGACAGGAGATACAGCGGTATCAACGGACACGGCAACTGGAGCCATCGAAGATAATAGCGCACCAACTGACGGACCACCCGTCGAACAGTAATCTGAATCTAAGTTAGTTCGCTCATGCGGGGACTGCCCACTATTCGGTTATTGCCACCCGTTAATATACATATTTGTAATGCTAGCACCTACCAACTCTTGATGTAAATACTAGTAGTATCTGATGACAGATGGCCTGCGACGAAATATGGCTAGGAAGCTTCACTTTGCAATATTTCCGGTCCGATGGCTGACAAATAATCCCTAACCTTATTTCCATTCCATAAGCGAGAGACCATAAACGAGACACAAAAATTCGATGATCGACCTGAGGGCTAGGTCGTTGCTCTCCACTACACTTCACATATTATCACGATAAGTAGGGCCCTGAACAAGGCCTGGAAAGCGAAATCCAAAAAGAACACGGCAAATCCCGAGAAGTTGTTCAATCTTTTCAAAATTCAGCAGCCAGCCTTGACCTTTCCATAACCTCCTATCTATCGGCTACAAACTCCTGAACGCCATACCTGAGATCATCGCCAAAAGATTCCAATAAAATTACTGTTCAAGAAGTATGCTGCCAAACATGCCCAGAAAGCAGCCATTGTGGAGAGAGTGGACTAGTAGTCGTACATCCCTTCCCTTGTCGTTCGTTTCCTTTCATTCATTCATTTCATGCTGCGCAGCGCCACTCTCAGAGTCAGCATCTTCAACTCAATCCATTCTCACTAGCAGGGCCCGGAAAGAAGATATAGCACTGAACAATTATACAACAAATATACATATCCCCGCCTGGTAGTGTTGCCGCTCTCGTTCGGAGTCAGATTCTGTGTGGCGATCGAGCGGCTTGCAAAGAGGTAACCAAGTACTCTGGAACGCCGCATCGTGCGGCCTCCAAAGCCTAGATGGCCTCGGTAGCTGGTTCATTTTTTTACAGTGGAGAGGTACAAAAATGCAGCGACCACGATCAGAACTATGACTTGTATGTCGACCCCTAGCCGACGTGCGGCATGAATTAAACGAGGCGATCCAGCGGGGCGATCAGTTTTTTGAAGAAGCTGCGCTACTTTGTTCAGATGAGTTTCGAGTTCGAATATCGCCGCCTCTCGCTCCGGGTTTTTCGCCCCGCGCTGAAAAGACGAACGTGTCAGGAGTCCGAAAGCATTTTGTATCAAGTATACAGACCCGGAGCCAAGCTATGACCGTCTGCAACCAGTGATATTCGTAAGCTTGGATCCGGCGTGGAAAGGGGGAATCCCGCAGAGCGCGGTACAGCGCGGAGGAGCGTCGCGACTTTGTTGTGTGGTATTCCCACCGCTCGGCCGCGTACAACATAAGTCTACGGGCACACATGAGTCGACATTTGAACAGGACTAATTACGTACCGTGGATATTTCGAACCTCGTAGCCCCAAGCACCACATCGCGACCATGTTGTGATAGTAGCCGATGAGCTCTCTGCCGCGTCTGGGATCTTCCAGCAAGTCCCGAATATTCGCCCTCAGTGCTAGTTCCGCACCGTGCCGTTCGACGTATGGAGAGATTCGATCCAACGCGTCGTTCATGTCCTCTCCTGTGCAGCCCAGCACGCAAGAGATCACCGGGATGATCCCGGCGTGCTCCGCGTTGAGGACCACCAAAATGCCTAGAATATCGCGATCGCGTTTGTTCAGTGCTGGTGCGATCTCAGGAAAGTGTGTTTTCCAGGGTGGGCACTCGGACAGGTTGCACTGGGAGCCTTTGACGTCGTTGGCAGCGATGTCGAAGATAGGTAACGTGTAAGAGGATCCAACCCCAGCGACGCTGGCGAGACGCGCCCAGGGCAGATGCCCGTTCATATGCGTCGGATGGTCGGACGCGGACGCATACAAATACGTGGCCTTGAGGAAAGATATACACGCGGGCCTCGAGGCGTTCTGTCACAATAGCTTGTGTCAATGTTCGGTGAGAAGAAGAAAAGATCCACCCTTTCTACATATAGTGATATTATACACAGCAGTTCTCGAAGACGGCTCACCGTTAATCCCCATCGATTGTGGCGCGCTTTATCAAATCACACGGATCTGGGAATCTAGCACTGCAGCATAGATCGCAGGATTAGGCGCGACGCCGCCATTCCCCGCCAGTAATTGCTGTTTTCCAAGAAATTAGAATTCCATGATACCACCGACCGTCCACCGTAACTCACTCACTTGTGGGATCGTTCCGGCCTCCACATTTTCCGCACGCACGTTGATACTCTGATGGGGATGCACACCGTCATTACCTAAATTTCGGGTCATCGACTAAAGTATCGAATTACATACATACATGTCTATTGAGGGGAAATCAGACTGGAAACTAGAGCCGAAATGCTTCGGCCTTGCTACCACGTCGACGTCGTTCACGTCGTTCATGACAGATTCATAGATTCATGTCTCATTCCGGAACCAATGATGTCAACCCGTGCCCATCACTATTGACTGTTTTATCCGAATGTCCAGGGATGAGAGCGATGAATGATGTAGGCAGGAAAAAACGGATGATTCTGTGGACATCGGAGGACGACCTTTTCCCTGCCTCAATCAATGAGCAGGACCTCGGTCTCCGGGCTTTCGCTCAGGGAGGATGGCCCAACGCTGCCTGGAGGAGATGCCTACCCCGTCGGCCGAACATGACGCCCCTCGTCCAAGCGAAGGAAGAGGAGAGTGACATAACGAAGGAAGAGAAGGTCTAGAAGAAGCGAACTCGGCTTTAGTGCGGTTGCCACGCACGCCCCCGCTCTGCGGCCGCCCCCGTCGCGCGCCCGCGCCCTGTGCATCCATTGGGCGTACGATACCGAAGCGCGAGCGGGGCCACGCCGTGACGGGCACGGCACAACGGGGTCGCCCTCCGTGGCGACCTCGTAGTAGAGCTGGAGGAATTGGAGTGCGTGTGTGTGCCGTGGGAGGAGTTGGAGAAGACATCAGAGGAGCTCGACGCCGCGCGCGACGCGCTTAAGACACCTCCACTTCCTCCGGGTCCGGGATGCTCTCGAGACCCACGTCATCGTCGTCTTCCGGCCGGGCCACGCTGGTAGCTCGTCGCGGAGGATGAAAATCATCAGCGGAAGCTACGGGGTATGGTGTACCGGCACAGGGAAAAGGGGAAGTGGATGGAGAATTTTAGGGTGAAAGGCAGGGACGAGGAAAGGAGCGACTCGGGCGCATGTCACCCACTCGTCCTCCGTCATGGGAATTTGCCGGTGTCCATGCCCCTGTGCAAAGTCGGGGCTCATAGATCCCGGCGCGCGTGTCACTCCCGGGCTCAACTATCCCCCCGCGCCTGTGCCAGTACTCGGCGCTCATAGGCCCGCCGCGCACGTATGCCTCGGGGCTGAGCGAGCAGAGCGGTGTGTCGATCGTTGGGGAAGTCGTATGGCCAATGTGGAGGTCTAAGGGACGAAGGGGCGCAGAGAACCGCGGAGCGTGAGTGGTGAGGGTCGATGAAGAATAGTCCACCCCCTTGTATGCCGACGAAGGAATAGGACGCCGACGGGTTGCGAAAACGTATATAACATCTAGGGTGCAACGTCAGCGAGCAACGAGAGTAGAAGATACAGGATCGTCTCGTAGTATGCGGGTTCCCTTTATGTAATCCCAGTGTAATCTCTAACGGCCTGTCCCCCCTCGTGCATAGTCTCTCGTAGACAGACGCTTCAACAAAATCGACCTCGTACCTCGGCTTGTTGAAGTCTGTTACCTCGTGCACGTCTCGGGCTCAACGTGCCGTGGGCCCCGTGAGACGAGGACGGGTGCGCTTGGGACCATGCGAAGACGCGGGCGACCGCACACGCTGCAATGCGGTCGCAGCGCGCGGATGTGAGGCGGTATCCGATAAAGGGTGCCGTCGGTGGCGAAGGAGACACCGAGACCGCATGCGGGAAAGGGGTGGGCAAGCATCCTAGGGGGAAAAACACAGAATCAGTATAAGATTCGTCTTTCGAAGGTGAAGGATGCAGGAAACAAGGAGAAAAGAATAGAAAGGGCGATATAGGAACAAAAATAGGAAGAAGAGTGAAATAAGGGAGGTATGGCAAAGGAGGTATATCTGAATCGGCGAGGAAAAATAAAGTGGTAAAGTCATTCCTGTCAAGTCATCCCCAACACAACAAAGGAGCATCCCGCTGACGCGGAAGTCACCGTAACGCAACGTCGCGACGTTGATGAGCGGGGACGGAGGGCGCAGAAGAGGTATGTAGATGCGGGCAGCGACGGTGGAGGATGATAAGATGTGGATGAGGTGTCGGATGGGCATATAGAAAGTAGGAGAGTCAAGATTAGTAGAAGAGGTGGGCCCGAGTGGCGTAGATGAAAGGCGACAAGCAAGAAATAGGACGGATAGGAGATAATAGGTTGGACGGAGGAGAATGAAAGATCCAGGATGGTAGGAGGAACGGAGGTATTTTGAAAGTAAAAAATGTCCGCGGCGGTAGTTACGAAGCGAGAAAATCCAAGAAAGTGCGTACCCCGAGTCTCGACGTCCTTCCCCGCGAGCGCCAGCGGTGTGCGTGGGCAGCGGGAGAGGGAGGGATTGTATTCGTGTCCGTGGCGTCTGCAAAACTTGAAGGAAGATGATCAGCATTTGAAGGAAAACGGCGATTTAATTGTGCGGAGAGACGTAGTGGATGAGAAACGAAGTATCACCAGACAACGGGTTTATATGTAAGCCAGCGTGACTCGTCCCGATATGGGCTGCATCATCAACATGGACAAACAACGCGTCGCCGCGTCATGGAATATTCGCGGAAAACTCTCATTCTTGAAAATTTGCTTAGATAGATGTAAATGACACGGAAGCTCACCGCCATACACGGTGTTCCTTTTCATCGCGTTGTGGCGGCTAGGCTCAAGTTTATGGGTGCATGGATCTCGAAAAGTGGACCATGTTATATGAGCGGGCGTTGCGGACTAAATTGCTTGACACTGACGTCGTTTCTCCACAATTTATGCTGAAGCATCTGGGACCCGTGGTAAATTTCAGTATCCCTCCCGAACTCGAATATTAATGCCAGGAATAAATGAACGCGATCCGTTCGTGCCAGGTCCAAATTAATATCCGAATCGAACGAAGAGAAAATGCGGATGATACGTCTCGTTTTAAGGGAGATTCAGAGCGACACGTCACTCCAAACAAAGACTTCAACGATAAAGAGTGTGTGTCAACGGTCAGACGGTAGGTACTCTGGGAATGTGTAATGAGATTAAACAAACTCGGTGAAGTAAAATAATTATGCTCGAACTACAGTAATTACGCGACATATGTCGCAGACATAAAAGCTTGCGCGACGCAAGTCGCACAAAAGAGGGTCCGGACCAGTCGCAGCGCTGCCAAGTCTATCCTGGGCAGGCACTTTGGAGACGCGACAATAGCTTCAAGTGATCTTCAAATATCTTTATCACTGCCTCTCGCCCGTGGTCCATCCCTTTCTAAAACGAAATTGCATCAGAATATCGAAAGCCCAAATGCTTCAATGGGACGGACCTGTAGCCAAGCTAAAACCTCCGGTAGGCATTGCTGCGAGTATTTCCGGCGTGGAGTCAGGGAATCCTGGAGCGCTCGATAGAGGTCCTGGGATCGTCGTGCTTTCATTACGTGGTAATGCCACTTCTCGGCAGCATACAGCATAACTCTACGACTGCGTGTCAGTCGAGCGAAAACCTGATTCAACCGGCCTCACCCAGGATACGCCGACCACGGCCGTGCCAAGGACCAGCGAGCAACAATTCCGTGATATTTAGGAATATCAAGGAGGTCACCGGTCTGCTCAGGGTCCTTCAGCCACCGCCGAATGTTTTCGTCCAGCGCGAGTCCCGTATGCTCGCGTTTGACATATGGGCGGACTTTGGCCAACACTTTATTCACCTCTTCCTCGTTGCGACCCAAGACGCCCGAAACCAACGGCACCAAAGGCACAGTTCCGGGTTCGTCCGGCTTGAGGACCACTAAGACACCTAGGACAATGCAAAGGAGCGGATCCTCTTCAAGGATGCGGTAGAGTTCGGTGGGCATGTCAGGAACGTGTGCGACACTGTCGGCGCCGTAATGGTGGTTGTACTGGGTTCCGTGGACCTCGTTCGTAGTGACGTTCCCGAGAATAAATACAGACTCGGGCTGGGCCGCAGAAAACTGGTCGACCATGTTTGCGCAGGATGCGAATGGGCGGTATGAGGATGATGTGGAGAAGAGGAGAGTCCCTGGGCGAGGAGATGTGGTGGGATGCGGGGAGGCGGGAAGGAGGACGACGAACAGGCTGTTGCGTGTGCGCCGACTGTGGCCACACACCCTCAGGTCCACCTCGCAGTGGCCTCGTGCCCCGGGATCGGCGGCGATGGGGCGATCGCGACATCCTCTCCCCGCGCAGGCTTGAGATGTTCCCCGCGCAGGTTTGAGA
The DNA here is from genome assembly GCA_029448575.1 of Mycena maculata. NCBI lineage: Eukaryota > Fungi > Basidiomycota > Agaricomycetes > Agaricales > Mycenaceae > Mycena > Mycena maculata. Next base: position 91,327 of record JARJLG010000172.1, read on the forward strand.
TGGATTCCCGCTACCGTAAGGTACGGGTCTAGCCCGATTTTCAGCTTTTGGCAGTAAACTCCCGTTTTTGTCAGCATTTTTTGCGTAAGCTCCTTTCCGCCGGGCCAGGAGAAAGTGACGCGGCAGGCGCGCACTGACGCGGCACTGACGCGGCACTGGCGCGCACCGGCGCGGCATTCTCCGAGGTTTCCCCGAACTTCGCTAAGCCTTTGGGAGACCGAGGAAATGATATCTAGACAGCAGATACTGCGAATAATGTTATCTTGCGTGTAAATTACAAGGAATTTTGAAGGAATTCAACCAAAATTCAACTGTACTAAGTTTTATTAGTGCAGTTATGAACGGGGATCCTTCTACATGGTTAAATGGGCTCTGAACTTAACTTCCATATGATTTGGGGTAACTTGATGCCGCGTCAGCAGCGCGGTTGATGCGCGTCAACAGCGCGTCAGTGCTGCGCCGGTGCGCACTTGTGCCGCGTCAGTGCGCGTCAATGCCGCGTCACTGCCGCGTCAGCACCGGGAGACCTAGATTCATTATATTTGCTTAGTTGCAAGTAATTCTTCCGCGTTTAAGGTTGGAGAGAGAAGATTTGGTGTTGGTACGATTTGGTGTTGGTACATCTCAATTGTCCAAGATAGTTCAATTTTTGCGTGGATGTTTGCCGGGATGGCTGTTCAAATGTTGCAACTACTGTTCAACAGGAAACCGGTTTCCGCAGTGTCGACGATCAACTAGGGCCCGGAGAAATTGATGCGGCAGGTGCGCATTGACGCGGCACTGGGCCCTGACGTACACTGACACGGCGATCTCCGAGGTTTTCCCAACCACTGCTAGGCCTTCGAGATAGTCGGAAAATGAGATCTAAGCTGCTGGAATCGTGCCGTTGAATGTCCACAGTTATTGGTACGTCAAATATGATCTTCTGAGCAGAAACTACCATGAAAATCAACCGTAGTTCAGTTGGAAAGTTCAGGTACTCCGGAAATTGAACCAGAATCCAGATAAGTAATTGACATATCTCGGGTCAAATAGGCGCTTAACTCAAATTCCCGTGTACCACCTCAAGTCCACGCTTCATCCATGCGACTGCACCCCTATGCTGCGTCAATGCGCGCTGACGCCGCGTCACTGCCGCGTCAATGCACAGTGGCCTAGATTTGGTATACCTCGTCCCGTAGGACTGACTTATACCACCTGAAGACTTGGGATGACCCCTTCCATTGTGTTAGTTGTCTAGTGCCTTCCCCGGCTTATCCAGGCCTATGGTCGGTATCTGGCCATGGACGTGCAAATATAATCGCCCACAATTTGCAATATTCCACAAAACTCCCTGTTCAAAACAGATTATCTTCTTACCTAGGCAGTCAGAGGAGTTCATACTTTGGGAATCAGAACGGGATATCTTGAACACTGGGTGTATCCAAATGAATTTTGAAGTAGTGCATGCTGATTGGTGGAAATTCAACCAGCTCTTGTTGTTCATCTTCTGTTGCGCTTAGGTTGTGTCATTGCCGCGGCAATGTGCCTCACTGCCGTGCCAGTGTGTATCAACACTGCGTCAAATATTTACTGCTGTATCGGTGCGGGGTCTAGCAGAATATTGATCTTTGAGCATATATGTTGTGTGCACTGTTAACTGGGCTGGATTCACGGCCACGGCAATTAATTGGATTTAATTGTATGGATGCGCGACCATTGCCTGAGCCACCATCTTGATCCCTCGAGGCAAACCAAGCTGACAGGGCTTCCGACTTTTCCTTTGGCAATATATGGACCATCGGGTTCTTGAACATAATTGACATTGGGCGACGATGTCGATGATGAAGATGCTTCTACGCCGTATGCAAAGGACCCACCAAAGAGGCTTCTTAGGGGGCCAATTCGACAGCCCAAAACTATTGTTCATCCTAATCGAGTGTTGCACAAACTTTCAACTAGCAAATGTATATATCAGAATTGACCTAGTTCTTTTCAACATCATGCTCACGTTCAGAATCTGGAGGACACCCGTGTATCCTGGGGCCACTAGAGTCTTCCGTAGCATTCCAAGACTTTATGGTCTGCCTCTCACATCCGAAAATTGAAATTTCGGGCTGGCACCTAAATAAGATGAATATGCTGCTGCGTATTCGGCCAACCGCCGCTATCCCAGCTAAACATCCGCAGCATTTAGAATTTAGATCTCATACTAGCAATGCATTGCAAGTTCATTTTTTTAATGGTCTTTACTATTTCCCCACTAACATGCGCAGGTGGGACATGCTGCGAGGAGTTAGCGGCAGGCATGTCAACTTACCCGTTATGTTGCATCACTGCCACGTCAAGAGTACGTGCCAGTTCGGGATCATTTTGGTGTTCACCAAGCTACATCTTGAGCAACATTTGACCAACCAGTCTTTTCCTGACCGGACAAGTACTGCATTGGTTCATGCCATACCAGTTCCCCCGTACTGGTGCCTTGTTGTTGGATCAATGAACACAAGGTGCGTCAGTTCACGCTGCTGCGGATCGCCTTCAATGGATTATGGAATTCAGGAGAAGTACTTGTCCTCGTGCCACATCAACCTCAAATCAATACAGGTGGATGATAACCCATTTTCTTTGATCATCAAAATCTTGTGTTTCCCGGAGAGTTCCACTCTGACTTTTGTTGGATGGGTAGGAAAGTAGCAAAATGTTCAATAGCCTCGTCAAGCAAGGACTGACCGAAGCTCAGGTGAAATCGAACGAGTTGAAATGGCTTCAAACCTCAAGCGTCGCACCAATACTGCACCAATTGTGCCTCCATTTCCTTGAAGCAAAGGAATGCATAATCTCGAATTAGTGAATTCAGCTGAAATCTGATTCATACTAGGCAATCAGCCCAGAAATTAGTGTGAGACAAGCACCTAGGATGGTTCAACCTAGTCAGGTCATTTTTATCCTCGGGGCTTCTGACCAACACATGTGCATTGACGCAGTCCAGGTCACTTTCTGTTCTGGTTTTTACTCCTAAACCCATGGAGTAGGCCGGAAGTTGGCGGGATACGGAGAAATCCTCATATGACTAGTTGAGGTTGGGCCATAACTAAAATTTTCTGGGTTTGGATTTTTGAGGTTCAAATGATGTATCTGGATTAGAAAATCGCGTGAGTCGAAATCGGGGCCTTTGGGATGCCCTACGAGCAGTTAGATGCGGCGCGCCGGTGCCGCGTCAATTTACCCAGCTTATGTAAGACTTCCACGGCTCGATGCATGTATCTCGTTGAGGCCCGCCTTTGCACAGTCCAATGAGTGTCAAGAGTCCTCATATAAAAATAGGTTTTCCTCATTTTTGCGGTGTTGTGTGGACACTAGCGGTGGCTGATTGTCATTGAACATTGAATCATCACCGACATCAGCCTGATTGTATATCAACTAAATCCCACAGAAAACTTCTACTTGTGCGTCAAAAGGCTTGAGGATTCTGTGCTGAAACGAGGTGACATGGATCCATTCCAACTGTTTGTTGAGACAGGTGTGCTGGTGGTAGGCAGTGAGATTGTGTTGCATGCAACATTGGTATTCAACCTAGGTGAATCATGGAGCCAGCTCAAATCCATTCCATACCTAGGGGTACAGTGGATCAAATTTTCCTCGTCGCAATACTTTCGGGCAGAGCTTTGTAGGGGATACCGGAAATTCCCAATGGAATAGCAGATGACTAGTCAAGAGGTGACAAAATATGGATTTGGATTTTTTGTGTCCAAATCATGTAATGAGACTAGACAACCTTGTGTGCATCGAAATTGGGGTCTTTGGGAGGTTCCGCGAGGACGTAGAAGTGGCGTGCCGGCGCCACGTCAATTTCCCCGTCACGCTGCGTCACTGCCGCGTCAATGCGCGCCGGTGCCGCGCCGGTGCGCGCCGTCGCACGTCATTTTTACCCAGCCCTGACCTCAGTTTCGCGCCGAAATCCGTGAAATAGGTAGGGATCTGTAGAATTCATCATATGACTAGTTGAACTGGGGTCCGAAATAATAATTTATGGATTTGGTTTTTTTGTGTTCAAATGATGTATTTTGAGTAGAAAACCTCGCGGGAATTGAGATCAGGACATTTGGGGTGTTCTACGAGAAGTTAGAGCCCGTGCGCTGATGCCGCGTCAATTTCCCCATCACGCTGCGTCACTGCCGCGTCAATGCGCGCCGGTGCCGCGCCAGTGCGCACCGGTGCCGCGCCAGTGCACGCCGGTGCGCGTCACTTTTACCCAGCCCCTTTCCGCCCGCCAAATTATTCCACTGTGCCGGCCTTGCCGCTCAATTCCTGTCACCAGTTTTGAGTTAGCTTCGGCTCTGTTCCCGAAAAGTATGGTCCAGGCTAAATCACAACAACTTCGAGTGTGCATGATTCATATATCAGCAGTCCGCACCACGTTCGAGCGGATTGAATTTTTCCAGATCTCGGAGCGTCCTTTGAACGAACTTCTGTCTTCAGGAAAGTTCCAGGGATTTTCTTGTGATCCAGCGCATGCCGCCCCAGGTTCCGTCGGGATGGAAAACGGTTTTCTTGGCATCGGCACATTCAAGACAGCACACCCGGCGTATTTAACGCTTGCCCATCTTGCTTCAGAGGGGCTGGGTATGACTGCCAACGAACGAGTCGCCATCAAGCGGATGTATGTCCATCGTGCAAAACCTACAGAAGCGAACCCTAACGGCTGGGCGATCATTCGTCTCATGCCTGCCAACGAATATCGCAAAATCATCATGGAAGCTAATGTTTTGTTGTGGGCCACTTCCATCCTGACTTTCACATATTCATTCATTTTTCATTTCATCGACAAATCCCCTTACCTTACCCTCCTCCCTTCGAGATTCCGGACATCCGTTTCGTTCACGCTGGTGTTGCCCTTGTGCACGAGGCCGGAACTGGACCCAATTCCTCCAAATTTTCTATCTGCCGCTCATACCTTGTTGAAGAGCTAATCAATGAAGAGGACGATGGATTCTACAAATACATCAACAACGGGAGTGCTCCACTGCCGCCAACTGCCAATAAATCACTCTCAGATTTAGCCGAATTCCTGGCGTTTACGCAGCATGTTCAATTCCACAAGACGGACGGCATGGTTTACCTTTCAGATCTTAAAGGTAAGTGTCAAATTCAGTGGTATCAAGCCTGGCTAATCCAGTTTATATGAAGCACAAAGCTCTTGACTGACCCTCAGATAATGACTGCACCATGAGTTTTGATCTTCATACTGCCGCGAGGTCTAACATACTTGCTTCAAGGTCAATCGGAGATGGTGCAGAGATATTTGGAGATGGGAATGTGCCCGGCGCATTCAATGCATTTTCGGATCAGCACATCTGCAATGCTTTCTGTCGTTGGTTCAAACTCCCGGTGTTGGAACCAGTTGCTTCGCCGGGACCGGTTACTGCACAGCCTGCAGCCGAGTAATCAAATTCACAGGTTTCTATGCCTATATATAGTATGCCAACAGCTATGCCATTTATGCAAACAAACCAGTGCACATTGCAGTTGATCCCTATATGCGCCGAATGGATGACAAATGACCACATTGTGTCGCTGTTCTGTCACCCGGTCCAACGTGATATGATCTTTGCAGGTTGAAGAAGATATTTCTCATCGGAGAAACATTCAAGGACCACTGGTATGGTCACTGATTATCTGGCACAAATAGATATTCAGGATTGGTTGTTCTTGAACTGTTCGTTGTGATGCACTGAAAGCAGCGACATGTCGCCAACATGACTATTCGGGTGCCATGGTCTGCGAGACTTTCTACAACCACCGTGATGGCGTAAAATTTTGTTTGACTAAGTTGGAAAAATGGATGAGGTAGAGCGAATTTTCGAGGACTGGGAGGTTAGTGATCCCATCACTTCACAAGCGGATAAATCCGAAGGCCCGTTATTCACAGCCACATCCCCTCCAAGCATCACATTCACATTCATCTATATATATATATATATATATAACGGCCTTACACCAGGTACTAGGTATGAGTTGAGAACATGAGCAACTAGTGATGCCAGGGACATCGGAGTTGTATCGGAGTATCTTGGGTCCGACTTCCGTATCAGGCAATCGCCGGCCATCAAACGAGCGTGGTGCTCTCGCTTTCCATACCAGCTCTTGTTTCCCCGATGGTTGACAGCCGGAAACTAGTGGATGATTGGCCTTCTGGCTCCCGAATTTCGATCGTATACGCGTGTATAAGCCGCAGACACCTTTTCCTTGTCGGCCACTTTCTGCTTAACATTCCCGCCGTATCTACGTTAATTAAGTATATAGCAATGCTTCTGACTCCTTCTATACGGTTTTGGCCTACAAATGTTTCTTATTCTAAAGCAATCCATGCTATGGTGGAAAGGGGTCGCCAATTTGTCCCAATTTGGAGGGACCGAACCAATCTGACGTTTCTTGCGCAATTGCCAATGAATTCTCGCCAAATGTGAGCAATTGGTGGATGTAATTTTTCCTGAGGATCTACATTGAGCCTAGTCTCTCGTAGACGACGCTTCCACAATATGATGCCTCGTACCTCGGTTTGTTGAACGTTGAGTTATGCAACATCGTAGACAGTGTAGGAGCTGCGCAGCCTCGTGCTGAAACCCGTGTTGCTAACCTTGAGGTTGGTAAAGACGCCGTCGGGGTCCACGTCGACCCATTGGGAATTGAGCATTGTGCACACGAGGAAAACTCGCCTGTTTACCACGTTGAAGTGTCGTAATGTGGGTACCACTTGTGGCAGTGCACATCAACTGCAGCCCTCTATTGTTCGGCTCTGGCGCCGCAGCAATACGTGCCCAATGCCTACCTAAACCCTTTCGTCAACACCAACACCCTCTTCACGTCAAACGCCACGGGCTTCTAATTTTCGCAATTCTATCCACTGCGTTTACCCCAGCTCAATCCTCAAGTCGTGTTCACCCACATCCTACACCTTTCTTCCGAAATCGCCTTGCTTCTAGATTGCCTTCACTGATCTTACCGTTTGAGAGCATTGTAACAGCGTGCAGATGCTAATCTTGCGCCAAGTCCCCGTCATATGAAGTTCAAGCGAAGGTTCAATCGAAAGTCCCAAATTGGTGCGATGAGTACCACGACGTGGCAGATCGTCAGACGAAATCCCCGCACATTTTTTACGTGCCCTGCGGTAGGCTGCACCATGACTACCAACCACCTTGAGTCCACTTCAGATGTCGCGCTCCTCCCATCCACGCACTTCCAATGCACTCGAAATCGCTCTCAGCATTGCTGATACAGCGATTGCCGTAGCAGCTACGACTGCAGAGTTTACCCCGGTTCCATACATCCATCATCTGTGTTCATTGGCATCGTCGATTCTAAAGACTATCGAGGTATATTTTCTGACCTGTCGAGTGTTTCGGTAGGGCCAATATCAGCTCCTAGGAGGTAAAGGAAAACAAAGTGGAGTTCCAGCGGCTTGCGACTGACGCATACGAGCTTGTGCATGCCATCAAAAGTATGGCCGACGAGGGGCGAACGATTTCATTTCGTCTAAAGCGAAATCTGGAAGACCTAACTTCGTAAGTTGATTTCTTTCTGTCGTTGCCGGTGGAAATTTGATTGGGAACTAGTACGCTCTCCGACATCAGTGACTTCGCTCGCGATCGCGTATCTCGCGGTTTTATTCGTCGTCTACTTACGCGTTCAGCCGACACGGCCCAACTCAAAGAATTTCAAGCCAGAATCAGTCAATCGCTTACCGTATTTGAGGTATTTGGAACACCCTCCCGACGAGCTCGTGGCTCACCTTATCGCAGCTGAAAACACAAATCAGAACGCACGAGAACGTTGTTGAAATGAGAGAAGAGCTCCGTCTATGGAGCCTAGAGCGCCAAGCACAATCAGCCCCCACATATCCACATGCACCCAGTCCCGCAGGAACTCCGGCGCCCGTCTTACGTCTCGAGCCGCCTCAGCCAGGCGATTCTTCCCTATCGCTCGCATCACCGAATTCCTCCTCATCACCGAAGACAGGAACTCCCCCGCCGCCATCAGCGCCGGGCGATTTCAACCATACCTCGCCGGTTGATACACCCTCCCAGACGCCACCACTCCCTCTTACTCCAGTTCCACCGAATTCCGCCCCATCGCTGCGACCACCTCCCCGGCCGCCATTAATGTCGAGGGATTTCAACCACACGTCGCCAGTTGCAATGTCTTCCCAGCCGCCCTCCCTCTCTCATAATACTCCCGCGTCGGTTCCGATTCATCCCAGCCCATCTGCCGAAGCGCCGAGTGGGGCGGGTTCGCATTCGTCCTCGTTTTTCGGAGACTACTCGACTGTTTCGATTGGGGGGAACTTCAGGGCCACGACCGTCCACGGGACCCAGATCAACAACAACAACAATGGATACGACTCCGCCGCCATCCTGGCTGCATACAACCACTTTCGAGCCCCGGTGGTCCCCGCACTGAGCCCATCCTTGAACAGTCAGAATCAGTCATCCCCACTCTCATAGACGGTCGTTTTAGTTCGCAACTAGCTAGTTTTAACCGCTCCGGTGCCGTTCATGTACTTGTCAGATATATCGGTTGTACTCTTAATTCTTGATAGTAGCCCACTGATCAGCTTGAAGTGAGCACAAAACTTGTCTGTTTGTTCATTATCAATCCACACGGGACAGTATCACTGTATCACCCATGGAAGGGTGAATGTCAAATTATGATTATCTAATCGGCATACGCGTTTGTAGTCTCCTGTTTGGCCCGTTTCTGACCGCGGTCGATCAGGTGATGAATTGACACCTTCGTCAAACCTTTTTTTTTTTTTTTTTTTTTTTTTTTTTTTTTTTTTTTTTGAGGAGCGTTGGATAACGGGAGTCAAGGGGGAGTTGGACGCGTTGTCTCTCCCGTCCCCATCCCCTCCCGTAGGCTCGCAGGCAGCCTACCGGAGTTTCCGGGCCGACATAGTCGGTCGACTCCTATCCGCTGGTTTGAGGCCTGGACTTGGAACCAGGCCAGACGTGTAATGAAGACCACCTCGCGAGGAAATGCGTCTGCCGCATTCGTGCCTCTAGCACGATATGTGGGGCTTCGGCAACCGCGAGCTCGGGTTTCCCGGTGACCAAAGTTAGCCGCCGTTCCACCTTCATTGCCTGCGATCAACCGACACCCACCAAAACCCCGGCTGTTCTAGGCCAATCTCGGGCCAGGATGTGTTCGTCCTTGAGAGTTTTTTTCCAAGTAGCTTTCACTAATGACATCTTTAGCGCCTTTTTGCCGTATTTAAATTTGTCCGTCATGGCACAATCAATGGCCAGCCTGTTATTTATTATCTTCAGCCAGCGATTCTGGATCTTTGCGAGTGGCACCGGGCCTGTCTGCTGGATTACTCGTTCGTTTCGTACGCGCCATATGAGGTGGGCGGATTCAGTAATGAGTATTTTATGCAGTCTCGTCGTTCCGGGGTCATCAAATTTTGTTACCCCACTGGCCATGATCTGACCGATCGTGGGTCGCAGGTCTCCGCCTGTCTTCATCCGCCACATTTCCGATGCGAGGTCCCATACCTCCTTTTGGCCAGGTTCTCCGCACTCCGTCAGGATGTGTACCATTGATTCGTGCACTCCGCATGTTGCACATCTCCCTCTCTGTTGGTTGTTTGGTACGTGGTCCCAATACTTCCCTACTTTGTAGCCGTCATGAATTAGCATCCATAGGAAGAACCGTATGCTCCGTGATATGTCCTTGTCAAACGTGGACCGCCAGATTTTACGTGCTGGGGGAGGGTCCCTGTCAGGACCAGCAGCGGCAGCTTTGGCACATGTCATGTTAGTGATTGTAGCTTGTCGATCTAGTAGCTCACGGTACGAGGTTTTGTCCATCGTCAGTTTGCGAATAATTTTGTATGCTTTTGCCTGAGTCATTGCTTTCAGCTTCGCTCCGGGGAGTAACAGCGCGGTAAAGGCCTCTATATTTATTTCATCTTCTTCCGCCTTCCTGCTTCCCTCTCCTGCGAGGACATCAGCGGCTTCATTCCCTGCAATACCCGAGTGGCCTTTCACCCAGATGAAGGAGGTGGGTGCCTTTCTCTCTCGGATTCTTGCGACTGTGAGCTCAAAAAGATCTCCATTTTCTATGGTATGGAAACCTTCATCCTGCCATCTTCGTAGGTTTTTGGTAAAGCCGTCGATGGCATATTTAGAGTCACTCAGTATTTTTAGTGGGGCATCTAGTGGTGCGACTTCTACGGCCTCCTTAATTGCAAGGATCTCGCCTACTTGATTCGAGGGGCCAAGCATCCTGGGGACTCGTATAGACATGTTCCTGGGGTCATCCTTGCCAAAATATACTCCGGCACCTGCTTTGACATTGTCCGTCTCATTGTCAATTGCGGAGCCATCCGTGTAGACTGTGATTTCGGGGCCCTGGTTGCGGCTGAACTTAGTGTTCGGCGGAGTGTGCGCTTCGTTGGTGTACCCTTGTGTGAATACACGGAAGGCGTCGGCCAAGGTGCCATCAGTGGTGACCCTTGGGTCAAAGTCCTCCCTGTTGGGATCGTCCCGCACAGCCGATGGTACTTGATATTCCTCGTAGTCCTCAGGTTGCATGACCCTCGGGTCCCATTTGTTTTCCAGTGAGTTTAGAAGTTCCTGGGCCTTAATGTAGCACTGATTCGGGTGGCGGCATCCTGTTATTGCCTTCGTCACTTGGCAGGACGAGCATCGGCAGTCCATTCTATTAGTATGGCGTGGGGTTCCTATCTTTCGTGCAAGTGTGCAGGCATCTCTCACCCAGCGGATGCGGTGTTTTTCCTTGAGACATTTCACAACATGGGGCTTTGCATTAAAGAGTGTCCGGTCCCCACCCGAAAAGCGGTGGTACCAAATTGGCATGTCCTCCTGCAGCTTGCGGGATACAGCTATTGCGTCCATCGCGACCCCATATTTCCTGCCTACCTTCATCATATCTGCAAGGTCTTTGCTTTTCAGGTCTTGTGCAGATTGGTATGGGGCCCATGACTGCAGGTAAGTGTTAATTCGCATGGCTTCATCCACATTGAAGTCTGCCCCCACTGCCTTCTTTGCTAGGAGCTCGTCGGCGACAAAGCACCATAATGGGCGATCGGGTCCGAAGCTTAGGTATGTTTTCAACCACGTAATTGTGATTGCTTCATTACGGGCTACGATGTCGAGGAGGTTCTTCCCTCCCATATCCGCTGGCGCATATACTGTTTCTTTGTTAACTCGTACTTGGGATTTTTCTGCCCACAGGAAGCTTCTCACTCTCTTCTCTAGTCTTTCTTCAACGTCTGTGGGCATCCCCTGTACGGTCGCCATATATTGGGTCATTCCACCCACCACCATCATAACTATGAGGCGACGGCCCTCCATAGACGGGTGTCCCAGTTCCCACTGGTCCAGGGCTGCGTCAATTTTCTCCAGTGTGCGTGACCATGTTCCGACTTGATCAACACCGTTTCCGACCCATGCACCTAGCGTGCGGATTGGTTCACCTTCAGCGGCAATTTTTATGTGTTCTGGGATCGGTGTTCCATTGAGCCCATTGATGAAGCGTGTCGCCCGCACTCTGTCTCTGTGGTCAATTTTACCTATAGGTATCATTTCTGTCTTTCCAATATTGAATTTTGCTCCTGCAGCTATACACCACTCATTAAGGATTTCTGTTAGGGCGCCGAAGTCATCTTCGGCATCCAGATAGACCAGAGTATCGTCTGCGAAGAGGGTTGTAATCAGTTTTTCCTGTTTTCCCCGAATCTTAAAACCTTTCAGGTTGGATTTTCGTAGTGCTTCTGCCAGTGGTTCTATTGCCAGATCAAAAAGGAGGCAGGAAAGTGGGTCGCCTTGCCGCACCCCACGTGTGACACGGAAGGGGTGTGCACTCATCTCCCCATTTACGCACACGTAAGTGTATGCATCGCTGTATAGAGCCTTGACTGTGTTTATGAATTCCTTAGGGATTCCGTACCCGGCCATCGTCCGCCACAAGTAGTCATGTTCTATTTTGTCATATGCTTTCTCTTGATCTAGTGCAACTATGACACTGTTTCTCTCAGTGGCCTCCGCCAGCTCAGTTACTCTCTTCGTTAGCCAGATCTGGTCTCGGATCTGGCGTCCCGGGATGAAGCCGGCTTGATTCGGGTGGACAAGGTCCGGGGCAACCTGGGCCAGTTTAATTGTAAGGGCTTTCGTGAATATCTTGTAGTCAGTGTTAAGTAGCGAGATTGGTCGGTAGTTGGCAATTTCTGACTTATCATTCTTTTTGTATAGGGGGCACATCCAACTCTTAGAGAACCCTGTTCCTTTTACCACACCATGCTTTTCAATGTCATTGTACACTCTGTGCATGGCCCCCAAAATGTTGAACGCTGGTCGGCCCGTGGCTTTGTAACTCTCGTATCTCTGGTCAAGAATCTTCCATACCTCATAGGTAATTCCATCGAGTCCAGATGCCTTAAAATTTGCCGATTTTCGTAGCGCGTCTCGGACATCCTCTAGTGTGAGCCGTGTCTTTAATAATGTTTCCTGGTCCGGGCTGACCTTTGTTGCGATTCTGTTTAACGCATTGTTTATTTTCTCTTCCCTGACATTCGGCGGGGTTCTTGCTCTGTCGGCCTGTATCTTGTCATGGTAATTGCGTGCCATGGTTGCCATCTTCTTCGAGTTGGTTTCATATTGTGCAGGCTCTTCTGGGTTCGTATTTTTCCGGAGTCTGTGGATGATATCACGGGGTTTGTGGGGCTTGTTTATTTTAGTCCAGTATGGGCCTATCACCTCGCCTTCGAGGCGATTTCGGATCTGTGCCGTCTGGCGTGCATCTCTGTGCCTCTTCTGTTCCAACTTTGTCAGCTTTTCTTGCAAGACTGCTCCCGACAATGCCCTCTCGTCTTCCGTGAGGTTCACATCTTCTACGATTATGTCCATTTTGTTTTTGAGCTCCGCAATTTCTTCAATTATTTTGGGGACAACAATCTTGGCTCTTTCCCTCGCTTTGTCACAGATTCTCTTCTTAAAGTCAACCCACAGAGTCTGCGCGTTGTGGTTCGGGTTCCATTGGCCATTTGCTTCTGCTTGCGTCAAGGCTTCCAGCGCAGCCATGAGCTTCAAACCTTCTTCGTAGATGTAAGCAGCAAGCTGTTTGTCACGTATGATGTGTGCCGGCCATGTCCACCTGCCATGTCCAATGGTAGGTGCTTCTTCTGTTGTTAGGCGTACACTGACCATTCGGTGGTCGGTCTCAATTCCTACAGCCTGTATGTCCCACTCGAACGAGTCATCAAAAATATCTTCACGGATGTATATTCTGTCAATGCGCGACTGCGCTCCTCCCAGGGCCACTGGCTGGAGGAAGGTGTAAGCACGAGTTGCTGGGTAAGTTTCTCGCCATCCATCTATCAGTCGTAGGTACCTCTTCAAGTCTTCGAAAGCTTCTACTGCATTCCGACTGTCGGGGTGTGAGGGCAGCCGGTCTATCGCATCCTCAACAAAGTTGGTATCCCCGCCGAGCATGTCAGGTTTTCTGACTCGTGGGTTCGCTATGAACCAGTTCTTTATCACAGTCCAGAAAGCGGTGTTCTGATGAGGGCGGTTGGGTGCGTAGACTCCGAGGATGGACAGAGGTGAGCCGTCTACATTTTTCATCTCAAGGAGCATAGCTCTACCCGGCACAATCTCCTTTGTTTTTATATTCGCAGTTTCAACCGTGTTTTTGTTCAAGACAAATGCAAGCCCAGCTCTTGCTGAGGGAGCATCTGAGTCGGGCGTGAATTCGAGCCTAATTGCCCTACCAAATAGGTTGTCTATGTCGGCCTTGTGACTGTCATCCAGGTGCGCTTCCCCAACAATTAGGGCCCCGATTTTTTGCTCACGTATCAATTGCCAGATATGGTACCATTTATTATCGCCGTGTAGGACGTCTGGGTTCCCCCTCCCCTTAATGTTGAGTGCCGCTACTTTAATGGACGCTTTGGTATTTTTTTTCCCTGTGGTCCGACGGTTTTGTGGCGGGGTTGGACCTGGGTAGGTGCGGGCATGCACCTGCCCGTTTTGGCCTGGCGCTGGAACAGGGTTTGGTTGCCGTGCCTGGGGGGGTGGCCTGGGTTGGGGATTTGGTGTCCCGCCATCTCGGTTTGGTGCCGGTGGAACTTGAGTATTCGGCCGTGGCGGCGTGCTTGGCACAGGCCGCAGAAAGGGGCTCCCATTATCATTAGGGACAGTCCCATTGGAGGTGTGTGTACCCCCCCCGACCTTCGTCAGTCAGACGCCCGTTGTGCAGAGCGTTGACGCCTATAGCGTCTCCCCCTGTAGGGGTTGGGTGCTGATCCTCAGCCCCACGCGTATTTTGCGTGTTCATGACACCTATAGTGCCTCCCCCTGTAGGGGTCGGGTGCTGATTGCCAGCCCCACGCGCATTTTGCGCGTCAACGCCGTTTGTGGCGTCCCCCGGTGCGCGCATTGCGCCCAGAGTTGCATCGTGCCGCTCATCATCGGCTCGCCATGGAGGTCCTTCCCCGAGGGGTTGGTAGCCGTCCCGGTTTGCCTCCGAGCGGCCTTCAGCCAAATCCCCTCCATCGCGGTGGTTCTCATCGAAAGCACGGTCGGTGGCAGAGCCGTTACCTCCTCCAGCCACCGCGTGCTGTTCCGTTTCCGAGTCTAGTTCACCTGTAAAATTCTCAAGGACGTCAAAAGGGTTGTTAGTAGGAGCAAAGAAAGAGACCCGCCACCGACCGCGCTAAGGTCGCTGGCGGCTTGCCTCGATAAAATTGGGGTTGTCCGAGCACTGCCTGACACGCTTCGTGGGAGCGCGTCGGTAGGTGCTCGACATGCCAGGACTGCTGGCCGGCGGACCCCGACTTAAATAAGTCCCGCCGTTGCGGCGGGGTAGCCTCAAGGTAGGCATGACATGCCCGAAGGTATGTCTCCTCCCTTGTGGCCACCCCGCTTGTCCCTCACCCGTTTCCTGTCCGGCTCTTGTGGCGCCGTCAGTAGATTTGGCGGGTTCGGGTTGCGTGCGTGTAGTAGCGCACGTCTTCTTCCAGGCCCGGACCTGGGTAAGGCTGTTTGCTTGCCTCTTCGTAGTTTTCGGGTCCTTGTAGTATCAGGGATAGAGGGAAACAATATATTCAGAAAAGTAGTACGCAATTTTTAATGTGAGTGGGGGTGTGGCGCAGTAGGCCGAGCAAATTCTAGATATGTATATTATTTTTCGGGGGGGACTTCACCAATTCCGAGCGTAGCCGCGCCCGCGCCCTTCGCGGTTCCCGTAGGGAGCGCCGCGTCCGCCGAATCCGCGACCGCCGGTGCGTCCGTTGTTGCCACCGCCGCGTCCGCCACGCTCGCGTCCGCCGTTGCCGCCCTCACGGTTGCGGCCTCCGCGGCCTCCGGTGTTTCCCCCGCCACCCCCGCTATGCACGGCAAGGACGTGGTCAGGGGGGAGGTCCTGGAGCTGGGCATTCGGGCCCCACCACCCAAGTTCGGGTTTGATATAGTCGCAGTGGAATGAGGGGTGGTCGGCCGTCTTGCAGACCATGCACTCGACTGGGCGGCCGTCTCGGGACCGGGTTGTGAAGCCGAAGTTGCCGGCGTTGAAGGAGAGGGCGCGCAGGAGCGCGAAGAGCTCGTCCTGCTCCGCCTCGTTCTTGGTGAGGGGCTCCATGTATCCTACCACCACTGGCGTCTCGGCGTGCGGGCGGTACTCGAAGTGGATGGTGTTGAGGGCGTTGAAGACGCGCTCCCTAGGATCGCCGCCTCGTGCTTGGGTGCCCTGGTCGACCAGCCGGTAGATGCGTGCGTCGTTGTAGCCGACCCTGATGATGCCGGCGCGGGCCCACGCCTCGATCTGGTTGGGGTCGCCTCGGGGGTGGACGAGGTCGAAGTGGCCGAAGGCTAGCGAACGGGTGGTGCTGTTGTCGTCAAGGTTGTGGGCCCAAAAGCCCAACGCCGAGTGGATGCCGAAGGCGCATTGTGCCACGACGTTGGCGGCGCCTGCGGCGTCTTCGATCTCGACTAGCACCGACACCGGTCCACCGTACTTGCCGGGGAACGTGGCAGACGGGTCGGGGATGGGGAGGTTCACCTTGATGTATCCATCAGGTGCAGCCGGGCGCAGTGCTGCCTCTATTTGCATGTCGAGGGGGACCTCGTACCGGACGTTGAAAACATGGTTGCCGCCATTGGCTAGGACCATGGCGAACTTGTGCGCGGTGCTGAGGTTGAAGTGGGCCAATTGGGTCGGGGCGATGTCGCGTAGTGCCCGCCTGTTGGTAATGACGTGTTCCCGGTATTGTCCCGCCTGGTGTTGATAGCGTGCGCGGTTGATCACCGGGTCGATGGGGGGGGCTCGTTGCGCTGTCATGTTCCGCAGGCTGCGGTTCCGGGCGCGTGCTTCGGGGACCATGCTGGCGATGGTGCGATCGTCGGGGAGGACGAAGGGCGGGCGCGGTGCGGCCGGTTGACGGGGGTTGTTGATGCCGTCCTGCGGGGCAGGGTTGTTGCCTCCCTGTGGGGCAGGGTTGTTGGCGCCGTTTTGCGGGGCGGGGCCGTCGGGGCCGTTTTGCGGGGCAGGGTTCATGTCGGCGTCGTTGTCGCTCATGTCAGCGTCTGTGTCGGCCTCGCTGTGTGGGGGTGGAGATGTGACGGTGGAGTGCGACGGTGTTGGGGAAGCGCGTTGGCGGGAGCGAATTGGGCGGATGGGGCGTGGGCGACCGGTGTCAGTGTCGTTACCGTCATCGTCGCTGCTGGGGTCAAAGGGTTCGGCCGACGAGGTGACTAGGGAGTCGGTGTTGAAGGCGTCGAGGTAGGGGGGGTTTGGGGGGCGGTATGTCTTTCGTGTGGTGGGCGTTTCGCGAGGGCTCGCGTTGCGGTCGGCCGAGAGCGCGAGGTGGACTTCGCCCTCTTTGGATTTGCGTGCTTTGTGTGAGGTGTCCGCCAGCTTGCTAGCGTCTTATTCAAAGCTTCCTGTGCGGGGATTTTTTGGCCACGTATTCTGTGGTCTCCTGATTTTTTTAAAATCTTCGCTTAGCTTGTATGGATAGTTTCACGTGCCCTTGATCTCTACGTGGGCTGGCGACTGTGTTGCGTTCGTCCAGGCGTCGGTGCGGCGGCACTGTGCGACAGCGGTGTGCGACGTAGAGCTCGAGACATGGAGAGGGAAGGCATGAATTGACGCCGTGTGTCATGTACATTAATAGTCTGACGAGGCTATTCTCGTCCCGCGGATTTTGCGGCGTAGGCCTCGTGTTCAGCTCTACGAGGTCCTGTAGACCCCCGTCCTGTAGACGGCCCCCATTTGTATGGGGTAGGGGCGCGTTGCTCCCTACGCTGCGCGTTGCAGCGGAGGGACCCCCGAAATCTTGCCATCACCACAAAAGATGGTGGTGGTAAGAGATCACGAGGCCCCCCACCTTCCTTCGTCAAACCTTAGTTACAGTAAAGCTCTGCTGCCTCTCACTGCGAGCGAACTATCGATCTGGAATTCTGTCGAGACAAACTTGGAGTAAGTAGAATGTCCGCATCCTTGAACCGAAATGTGTCCCCAGCGCAACCTCAGCGGGTTGCGCCACCTCGAAGTCATGGCGAGTCTTCCCTTCATCCTTTGGCACGGATGATACCGTTGGCAGGGATCTACTTAATCCTCCTCCCTTGAGCGCGCCGTTTGGCTTCCTTGTCAATGTTATCCGAGTCACAGAATTGCAGAGCACTATTTTTGTCAGCTCACACAGGGGGCAAACAAGCGGACACTTGTCATAAGGGCAACCCAACGGCAACCCACAAGCACTTGCTGCGGCACTCGCTCACCTCTGCCGGTGAGCTTATGTAATATGGGTATTTACGTGCATGAGTTCGAGTCTGGGCAATGCCATCTTTTTATTTTTTCCCTTGTCACTCATTGCAATACCAGTAACTATTGGAACTGCATATATGGTAGCAATCGGTTGAAGATCAATGAATATGCAGTATTTACTTTCAATTTATCGACGAGATAGTGGAATAACACTGTTACCAAAATTTCATGCAAATATTCAATATACATAGTATTCTCCATGAAAGTGTTATGGAAACCGAGTATGTGATAGCTGTGATGGAATTTTGGGCCATTGAAAAAGGTACATTCAAGGAGAGAAGGAGAAGAAATTTTCTGCAGAGGGATTTAACAAGCCATTCCATGGCTCACCCAGGACATTGAGCCTAATAATATATAGCAAAACAATTGGTTACCCTGTTGATGTGGTAGGCAAGGCAAGGGCTTCAGCATAGCTCTAAAAGAGTCTTCAATGCTCCTTGAAAATAATATCTGGACAGTAATAAACCTTGAGTTGACAACAGAGCTCTATCCAGGACTGATATGGATTATAAACATGTATATCCTGTCCTGTATGTATTTATCTTGACCTGGAATCCACAATACATGCAATTCAAATCATTACAGCCATTGGCATTGAAAATTTTAAAAAGATGTCACTGCTCAGGATTGAACCCACACGGGACAATGTATGAATTACATAAGCTAACAACAGTGGCGTGACGAGTGCCGCAGCAAGTGCTCGTGGGTTGCCGTTGGGTTGCCCTTATGACAAGTGCCCACTTGTTTGCCCCCTGTGTCAAGGCCGGGAGTACTCATATGCATGCTGCAGCACTCGAAAAATGTGTTTCTCTGTGGCGGCACGTTGGGAATCATATCATTCCTGCTGGATCAACGGGTTCCCGACCCCGACCCGGAGACGGGCCCGTGTGCCCAAACACCAGCTTATGCGACTCCGCTGCATGGCTTCGGTTGTCCGTGCCATACTTCTGCGAACAATGTCTTTATGCTGAGGGACATGCAGGTGCTTGCGCTGCTGCTTGCGCTGCTGCAGCGGCTGCAGCAGCAGGAGAAAGGGAAAGGTGCCCTTCCTTTTTCCCTCCTACCGCCATCGCAGCTGACGTGTGCCGCAAGGTCTGTCCTCCGTGATCGGCATTGTCCCGACGAACACCCATTCATCCCTCCCCGTGCACGCTCGCTACTGTACACAAGCGACTCGTCGGCGTGCTGCACCTCGCACGAGCAGAACGAGTTGATCTCCTGCACGCAGGCACAGGCGCAGGAGATCACCCCAGCGAGCTCCTTCGCACTTACGTAAAGGGCCTGTTAGGCCTATTCTCCTGTATGTATGAGTAAAATACCCCTAAGAGGGGTCGATGGCAGCGAAGGAAGAAGCCAAGAAGCCATCACTTACGGCACCCCACGTAATGTGAATGTCTGCCGCCTGCGGCATCTGGTACTCTGCTGTCTGGGCCGTCGTCGGCAGCAGCAGCAGTCGGCAGTGTTTTTTTTTTTTTTTTGGCCTTACTGTACCTCCTTCGTATCTGGGTTCAACCGTCTTATTGCTTCAAAGCCACTGCTGCACCTGTCAACTCACAAAAATGAGCTTCCACTGCTGTCGTTGTGCTCCGCAGCGCCTCCGTCCCCAGATCCCTCGCAATCTTTTCTTGGCAGTTCAAACACAGGTTTTATTTACGAGATAAAGCAGACCTTCAATACACCAGAGGAACAGTAACTATGTGGAGACAGACATCACCTCCACCGCTACTGCTGTCAAGGTCCTCGGTAGTAGTGAGTACTAACTGTTTGCACCGCTCTAAGTATAAATGTGAATGTAATTCAATCTTCGAGCTGGGGTGATAATGCACCAGCGGCTGGCGCGACAGCGGTGCGGCGGCGGTGGCACGGCGGCAGCAGGGGCAGTGGAGTGATGGTGTGACGGTGCAACAGTGGGGTGTGGCCAAGCGACAGTGGCAGCACCAGCAGTGCAGCGGTTGGTGTGGTAGGGTGGCAGCACCAGGTACGGCAGCACGGCAGCTGCAGCGGTGGGTATGGCCAAGGGTGCTGGTGCAGTGTGGCAGCGGTAGCGGGTGCAGTGACCACACAACGATGGTGCGGCACGGCAATGGCGCGGCAGCGGCAGCAGCAGGAGCTTAGGTGCTGGGTTTCCGGGTCGGTTTAGGCGGGTTCGGGTGCGGGTTGTGATGCCTTCCAGCCGCAAAAGTTGCCGAGACCAGTGATCGCAGCAAAATTTGAACTTCATGGATGCACGGTCTTGGACGAAAGCTCACGGAGTAGTGTTTTCAATGAAAGAGTTTTCATGAATGGGCCACAAGGCAAAGTTGTGGTGGCAACTGGTTCCATGTTTCATTGCCTTAGCATCTCTTTTGTCTTTATCATGATTGGTAGTCGGTGAGGCGACAGAGGTGACGGCAGTAGAACAGAAGTGGTGGAGGTGACTTTTCAGTGCCGGAGGCAGTTGGGTGGACAGTGGATGTGTGGAGGATTCACGGAGATTTGGTAGAAGTATGATGTATTGTGTTGACAGCAAAGGAGGAGGACGATGGAGGTACTTAGTGGATGGAGACGCAGCCAAGACGTAATGAGCCGATCACCGATCAACCAATCAGAAGGCGAATAACGATGAACATTTTTGGATCTTTTTTTTGTGGGTGCATTTCATTGCAAACCATTGGGTTTAACTTTGAATTGCGGATCTAATACCATGCCCCCTCCTACTATATATTTTTTAGATTTTGTTCGTACCTCTGAAATCGCGTGCACAATTTCGACCGAAAGGTCCTCAACTTCTCATTAGGGTAGCCAGTTCAAGTACAATATTTTGCCTCAACCACCAGGGAAAAAATCTTCAAGGAATACAATATGTATTTGAATCATTGTATTGTTGTAAAACACTCTTAGAAGCTTCACATTCCCCTCTTCAGGCAGTTGGAAGATTGCTGTTCCTTTACTTTCACTGTCTCAAATTATTCCCAGCAGCATAAAAAGTTGTAATTGCAGTTGTAGTATACAGTACAGAGCATCCTTTATCATACCACAGTAATCATAACGTATAAGGGAGACCGAATGGCAGGCGGTCGCGTATGCAGCACGCACCTGCCGTCGCACAGGTCCTTCATCGCGCACGTGAACGCACCGATGGCAGGGCGTAGGGTCCGTGTACGCACTCTTGAGCATCTGTGTGTAGGTGTTGCTGCCCGCGAGCGTGTGTGGGTAGCTGCTGCTGGTGAGCCGATAGTGCTGGGGGTGGTAGTGGCGAAGGACACGTCGGCGGCGGTGTTGAGGAGCGGTGAGGCGGCGCGTGTGGGGGTGTGAGCATGCAGGGACGCAGCACCGGTGTTGGCTGTGGACGCAGGCCTTGGAAGTGCGCGAGGAAGCGCGGAGTGGTCGCCGGCGCGGCCGTGGGTGGGAGTGCGCTCATTTCTGTCAGCACTGTATGATATGCGAGGGGCAGCTGGTGGATGATAAGGCGGCTCTACAGGCCCGTCCGTAACTCACAGTTTTATCGGAACACATAGAAAATGAAAGCTCACCTCATCGTGACACAGGCGCAATCCCTCGCGCACAATGAGCCAGTGCTCGCGACAGTTGAGAGTGCAGGTCTCGGCGGGGCGCACCCAGTAGAGCGGCCATGGATCCTCCTCGTCCTCCACTGGGCGCATGCGCAGCACACACACCCACCCACCCATCCCTTCCAGAACACATCTTCGGGTGCGCGCACAGGAGCACCACGGGAACGAGGCAGTGCAGCTCGAGCAGCTCGTCCGTGTGCAGGTTTGGCGCCCGTGTCGACCATGGGCAAGACGGCGCCTTCAGCGGATGTACCCCGACAAGTACGGTTGGCATGGAAGGCAGCAAGGTGTGTGGACACGGCAGCGAAAAAAGACCTGGTATTGATGATATCCGAGACAAAATACACGGTAGATACTAGATGCAGGCGGAGTCGAAGGTGACCCGAAGATGCTGTCAGCAGGCATGGAATGCGGCAAGGTGCGCAGGTGCGGGCGCGGCGTGCCGCCACAGGAACGCAGGGGGTACAGCTAAGTGGCCCAGCAGATGCACAGGCCATCGGCAGTGAGGGTGGTGTCCCGTCAGCTGGCGTGAACGCGGCAAGGTGTGCCGGCGCGGGTGCGGGGTGCCGCTACAGGAATGTGGGAGCAGAGCAAGGCATGGTTGCCGGCCCGGCGGATGCACAGCCTGTTGGCGGCGAGCGTGGCGCCGCCCTCTGCAGGGCGGATGTCCAGTGGGATGTCGAGCGGAATGGCGTGGTAAGACGTGGCAGTGGTAGAGGCGAAGGAGGCGGCAACCTAATGGGGAAGGTGCCGTAACTGGCTTCTTGAGTTCTTCCTTCGCTGCTGTTGACCCCTCTTAGGGGTATTTTGCTAATACAAGTGAATAGGCCTAACAGGCCCTTTACGTAACTGCGAAGGAGCTCGCTGGGGTGCAGGAGATCATGTGTCGATGGCTGATCGTCACAATTAGTAGCTATTTATCCCCAAAGAAAAAAGTACCCTTCCCCCTATCCAGTGGGCCGCAAAAATGAAAGGCCATCTAATTTGGCATCTCCTCAATCTCATCCAGCAAAAAGAGAATTTTGTCGTTCTCTTTGGCAAGCAGGACCCCAAGGAGGTAATGTGATCAGAATACCTCTGGAGACAACAAAATCAAGGTCTACGGATTGCGCAGCAAGTAACGGGTCGACTTTACGGCCTCCGGAATAGCCAGATCAGGTTGTAACTGAGCCTCCTTGGCCAACAGCTCTCCCTCTGCATCCCTGTTGTCATTGATGTCCTTGTCATCGTCAATAGAGGGTCAGCAGCAGGCCCCAAACAGCCATATGTTTGAGATAGGAGTTGATCTTGAGTTGATCTGGGAGTGGACAGTCTCTCGGCCCATGGTGTGATACTGGGAGGTTACATGGGGGAGATGATGAGGGAAAGACCAGGCTACAATTGTCATCAATCTTACACAGTACATGTGCGTAGTTGTCCATGAACGAAGGAGAACACCAATTACTATTAGCCCGGAAATGGATGAGAACAAACAAATGTGATGATGGTCACAGCACATGATCTCCTGCGCCTGCGCCTGTGCGCAGGAGATCAACTCTGAGCCCACCTACTGGCATGTAGATGAGCGTGCGCAGCGCGGAGATGGTGGGCACGATCGACATGCCCCATGTGTTGCTCCGTGCGGATCCCCCAGGCGCGCACAGAACCACCAGTGCGTGTGGCACCAGGTGGAGACTGCCTGCGGCACGGGGCAGGTGACGCCGATCTATGCACAGCCCATGCTTCTCATCGGCGCTCCGCGCCTTGTGGGCCCCCAGAGCATGCAGCACCAGGCGGAGATCGAGCGTGGCCAAACGTGCGCGACGTGGAGGAGATGGGCGCCGGAACGACAAGCGCGTCGTGCACGAGGCGGAGATCGGGCGTGGACGAGTGTCCGCGGCGCCGAGGAGGTGGGGAGGCGATTGCGATCTACACATGCCCCATCCGCCTCGTCGGAGTCGTAAGCGCGTCACACATCAGGATCGTTGTCTGGGTGCGGATGCACCTAAAGACGGGGAGGGCTGACACATCAAGATATGAGGACGCTCCCACTGCTGGAGGGATATGACGTGACGCCCTGGCTCATACGGTCGTGAGGCACTTGGGGGTCGACGCCGGCTGAGAAGCGAGGATGTCCTTGGGTGAATCTCACTCGGTGTTATATCCGGCAATTCCCGAGAGGGTTTTCACGCTATGAAGGTCTACTGAGTGTTTCCCTTCTAATCACTGATTACTCATCGGGCCGACGGACTTGTATTTCTCCGAGGCCTTATTGTCTAGTCCGACTTCTTTCTCGGGCGTCCTTACCAAGCCCGAAGTCCTTTATTGTTTAACCTTACTAAGTCACCTTGCTACCTTATTGTTTAACGTTTCTTACTTACCAATATCTCGCACGCTATTGTATTCAATAGACAATAGCGTACTTAGTTTAAAAAAGCTAGTTAGATATGTTTTGTACTTCAGTTTGATTATTGATTGTTTCTTCGCTATCTCGGCGTTGGTCGAGCCTCTGTCTTCATCCTCTATTCGGACTTGAACTCCGAACTCTGAACTCCGTGACTCCGGACTATAGTCTTGTGCGGAACTGCGGACCTGAATAGTCGCTCACTCTATTCTTTGTAGTGTTGCGAGAAACCGCGAACTCCGAGGTCGGACTTCCTTGGCCTTGGCCTGACTCGACATATAACAGTATAATCAAACTCACCTATTCGGTTCGCCATGTCTGGATCATACTTCAATCCCAATCTCTTCACACCGGGCAATACCGCCCCTAACCCTTTAATTCCGACACACCAACACCGAGAACGTCGGGAATCCCGACTTTTTTCTAACATTCCTACTCTCGGTCAAACTCCAGTTCAACCACCTACTTTCGGCCAATCTTCAGAACAACCTCCATCTCCTATTGTCTTTCATCCCATACCTCCCCTTCGTTCGGCATCAGTTCCAAATACCGCGCCAGTTCCGCTTCTCCGTCGGGGTGCAACTCCGGTGACTCCATCCCCGATTGGAATCCCTCCGGCTCAGATGAGAGTGCCCTCCGTGGCCTCTATTCAGGAGGTAGATACCGAGGAGGCTCCAGCCCCGGAGCCCGAGGCAGAGAACCCCGAGCGCCCTCCGACTCGGAACAACGAACCCGAGGAACCTGTAGGAGGTGCCCCCGATGGGGGTGACGACGGGGATGATGATGGTCCTGGTGGGCCCGGAGGTGGTGGACCTGTCCCTCGGCCTCGGACTCGGACTCCGGACGACGCCGAGATCGGTGCTCAGATTTTCAGCGGACTCAACGATCTTACTACCGTCCTTCGGTCGCTTTCGGGAGCTAATTCGGGTCCCGTTCGGAGTTCACGATCCAACCTCCGAAACCCCGAGCCTTTCGACGGCTCAGACCCCTCCAAACTTCCTTTATTCCTCTCGCAATGCGGACTTCACTTTGCCGAGCGGGTTCAGGACTTCCCTACGGACGACGACCGCATCATCTTTGTCCTTTCGTACTTGAAAGGGGCAGCGGCCGCTTGGTTCCAACCTGCTATGTTTGCCACGGACAGTACTGTCCCCGACTGGGACGGCAACTTTTCACTCTTCATTCAGGAGTTGATGTCGGTCTTCGGACCGCATGACCCTGTCGGAGATGCCGAAAGCAAACTCCGAACGCTTCGGATGAAGCCCTCGGACCCGATCTCGACCTACATCGTCGAATTCAACACCCAGGCAGCCATGACTCGCTGGGGTGAAGCGGCACTTCGGTCCCAATTCTACGAAGGATTGCCTAGTCGGATCAAGAACCAGCTCGTGGTGCTTGATCCTCCGACAAATCTCGTCGGACTTCGGACTTTGGCACAGCGCATTGATCAGCGCTATTGGAAACGGGAGTCGGAGAAGAAGCGTGAAGGCAACACCGACTCAACGCCGAACACCGCGTCTCGGTCTTCGGGTCACGGTGGCGGCGGCGGTGGAAAGAAACCACAACAAACTCCGAAATCCACCAACAATCCTTCCTCGGCATCCGCCTCGTCGACCGGAGCAGCCTCGGGGTCCGCAACCCCGAGAACTCCGAAGCCCTACGCCGACAAGTTAGGCAAGAACGGCAAAATCACGGACACCGAGCGCGCTCGGCGTTTGAAGGAAGGGTTGTGCATGTATTGTGGTGGGAAGGGACATCAGGCTGCGGATTGTAAGAAGAGGACTACGCTTTCGCAGGGTCGGGCATCCGCCACAACTCCGAACTCCGAGGCCACTCCGTCCACTGAGTCAAAAAAATGACCAGCAACTCCGAAACTCCAGCACCCGTTCGGAGTTGCGTTGACTCGCTCGGAGTGCCCACGGAAGAAGTCTATCTCAACGCGTCCTCTCTTTCACCTAATGCCTTATACCTCGATCTCTATGCTACTACTTTATCGGACTCACTCGCCTCGGGACTCGACACCATTTTACGGACACTTATCGACTCGGGGTCGTCACATTGTTTTATTTCTTCAGACATTGTAATGAAGAACGCATGGTCGACCTCCGAAATACGTCCGATCCGGTTGCGATACCTCGATGGATCGTCCTCTATTATCAAAAAGCAGATCACTCTGTCAATCCGATTTCCAACCGGTGAAGCCCATTTAATGGAATTCTACGTCACCCGTCTTGATTCACTTTCTGAACTGGTTCTTGGATACAACTGGCTCCACCGCTTCAATCCGTTGATTGACTGGTCGGCAGCTAGTATCTCTTTCCGTTCCACTCCGCTTGGTCCATCAGTGTCGACACCACAGGACACTAGTCCTGCCTCAGTTCTGCCGGACTCCGAGCCGACTCCGACGACTGGCTTACCAGCGTTCGGAGTTGTACCAGAAACCCCGACAAATATCTTTACCGGACCCCGGTCCTTCTATGGACTCCTCTTCGGGCTTTACCAGCCCTCCGATCTCCACACCCTTGGTTTCACTCGTCTCCGCTGCCGCTTACTCCATGATCATCGGACAAGCCGGTATGGTGCAGTATACTCTTCGCGCAACCCCGAAGGCCGAAGATGTCCGCGCTCGGTCCTCGACACTAGCTTCGGACCAGTCGGACTTGCCTTCGGAGTACCATGACTTCGCCGACGTGTTCTCGGAGTCCGAAGCGTTCAACCTTCCTCCTCATCGGGAGTTTGACCTCCGAATAGACACCGAGGGTGGTGAAGTACCGCCGATCGGACATATTTATTCGTTGTCTGAGTCCGAACTCACAGCCTTGCGCGAGTTCATT
Organism: Mycena maculata; assembly: GCA_029448575.1. Taxonomy (NCBI): domain Eukaryota; kingdom Fungi; phylum Basidiomycota; class Agaricomycetes; order Agaricales; family Mycenaceae; genus Mycena; species Mycena maculata. Next base: position 117,918 of record JARJLG010000172.1, read on the forward strand.
GACAAGAACTTAAAAGGCGGGCTTCATTTACCCTTCGAAGTCCAGTCACGGTGCTCCGATACTCTTCGCTAAGAAGAAAGATGGAAGCCTTCGGCTTTGCGTCGATTACCGAGGACTTAACCGCATTACAAAGAAGGATCGCTACCCTCTTCCGCTCATTTCGGACTTACTCGATGCTCCGGGCAAAGCCCGAATCTATACCAAGCTCGATCTCCGACATGCCTACCACCTTTTGCGTATCGCTGAAGGTGATGAGCCGAAGACGGCCTTTCGGACTCGCTACGGCTCTTATGAGTGGCGAGTCGTCCCCGAAGGGCTGACTAATGCACCCGCGGCCTTTCAACGTTTTGTGAATAGTCTCTTTTCGGACTTGCTCGACATCTGCGTGGTCGTCTACCTTGACGATATCCTAATCTACTCCGACAACTCCGATGTGCATACCTCGCATGTCCGAGAAGTCCTTCGGAGATTACGTGCAGCCGGACTTTACTGCAAACTTCCGAAGTGCGAGTTCGGAGTTACGACTTGTGAATACCTCGGTTACATTCTTTCCCCCGATGGCTTCACGATGGCCTCGGACAAGGTTGATGCCATCCGTGGCTGGCCGGTCCCTCGGAAGGTTAAAGACATTCAATCCTTCCTCGGCTTTTGCAACTTCTATCGGCGTTTCATCAACGGCTACTCCGACATCACCATTCCCCTTACTCGCTTGACCCGATCCGGAGTTAAATGGGACTGGTCGGAGTTGGCCCAATCGGCGTTTAAACGCCTCAAGAACGCGTTCTCCGAAGCCCCGATCCTTCACCATTGGGTTCCGGGCCGACAAATCATCGTCGAGACCGATGCTTCGGACTACACTCTAGCCGCCATACTCTCGATCTTCGGAGATGACGGTGAAATCCACCCGGTGGCTTTTCGGAGTCGTTCCTTCAATCCTTCGGAGTTGAACTATGACGTTCATGACAAGGAACTTCTAGCCATCTTTGATGCCTTCAAAACTTGGCGTCACTATCTCGAAGGCGCACCACTGACTATCGACGTGGTCACTGACCACAAGAACCTGGAGTACTTCTCTACTTCAAAGGTCTTGACTCGTCGTCAAGTGCGCTGGTCCGAGTACCTTTGCCATTTCAATATGGTCATTCGCTTTCGCCCTGGTCGCTTAGGTGGCAAGCCGGACGCATTAACTAGACGATGGGACGTCTACCCTAAAGAGGGGGATAGGGCTTACAGCCAAGTTAACCCTCACAATTTTCGCCCCGTTTTCACTCAGGATCAGTTATCAGCGTCACTCCGAGCCACTTATCTTGAAGAACCAGTCCTTCAGGTTTCGGTCATTATGGACATCAAGCAGCTTCACTCTGACATTTTAGCCCATCTCCGAGATGACCCCGCGGCCCTCATCGGACTCGGACATGCTGCTTCGGACTCCGGCCGATGGTCTATTGACAACAAAGGCCTTCTCCGACTTGATGAACACATCTACGTGCCTTTAGTCAACGGAGTTTCGGACGAACTCCGAGTCCGAGTTCTTCAATACCACCACGACCACGTCCTTTCGGGGCACTTCGGACAGAATCGGACTTTGGAGCTTGTGCGTCGGGGTTACACCTGGCCCGACCTTCGGAGTTTCGTTCGAGATTTCTGTCTATCTTGTGTCTTGTGCAAACGCAACAAGAAGCCTAGGCACAAACCTTACGGGCTTTTGAAGCCCCTTCCGGTCCCACTTCGGCCTTGGCACTCAATTTCTATGGACTTCATCGAGGAACTACCTTTATCCGGTGGTTTCAACAACATTCTCGTCATTATTGACCGCTCTTCAAAGCAAGGAATCTTCATCCCTTGCACCATTCACATCACATCAGTCGAGCTGGCTCAACTCTTTCTTATTCACGTCTTTTCAAAACACGGAGTTCCTTCCCACGTCACCTGTGATCGGGGTTCGGAGTTCATTTCGGTGTTCTTTCGGTCTTTAGGCGAGCTGCTTGACATGGAATTGCACTTCACTTCGGGGTATCACCCTGAGGCCGATGGGCAAACCGAGCGCGCTAATCAGACCCTGGAACAGTACATCCGAATGTATACTTCTTACCAACAGGACGACTGGGACCGCCTATTACCTCTGGCGGAGTTCGCATACAACAACTCTCCGAACGCATCTACCGGAGTTTCACCTTTCTTCGCGAACAAAGGCTACCATCCTGCTTTAACCATTCATTCGGAGCGTGATGTGGCTAACACTTACGCTAAAGACATGGCCGTCGACCTTCAAAGTCTTCACGAATTCCTCCGAGAGCAAATCACTTCCGCTCAACTCCGATACAAGGAATCGGCCGATCGGCGTCGCAACCCTGGTCCGACCTTCAACATCGGAGATTCAGCCTACGTCTTGGCGAAGCATATCCGAACCACTCGTCCAACTCCGAAGTTCTCCGAGCAGTATCTCGGACCTTACGAAGTCATCGCCAAACCCAGCTCCATGTCCTATACACTTCGGCTTCCGAAGGAGCTTCGGAGTATCCATCCGGTCTTTCACGTCTCTCAGCTTGAGACTCACCTTCCTAATCCTTATCCTTCTCGGGCCCCCGAGCCTCCGGCGGCTGTTGAAGTCGTTGACGGCGAGGAGCACTTTGAAGTTAAGGACATCGTTGACTCAAAGCTAGAGCGGAGATTCCGAGTCAAACTCCGTTACAAGCTAGAATGGCTCGGATACGAGAACACCGATGAGCAGTATACATGGGTCGGAGCTGACGACGTTCACGCACCAGAACTTGTCGATAGCTTCCACCTCCGATACCCCGACAAGCTGGGTCCGAACTATTGACCTTCGGACATCGGACATTCGGACTTCCTCTGACATCGGCCTTCTCATCGGACATCAGACATCGGACACGACTTCGCATTACAACCAAGGAAATTATTCTATATACAACCCCGAGGCTTTTATCTACAAGTCCTCCGGGGGAATTCCTCCCCACTCCGAACCTTCCTCTTGTTCTTCCTCCTCCTTCTATTCGGACTCCTCCTCCTCCTCTTCGGACGCCGACTCCACCGCCTTCTCCTTTCCTTTTCCCTCGGCCACCGACCCTGAAACCTCCAAGACGTCGACATCCATCGCTTCGGGTTTCGCCGTCGGGTCCCGAGACCGAACTCCGTCCTCAATCACATCATCTCCGAACCCGTACCAAATGGTATCTAGATCGGGCTCGAGCTCGGGGTCGTCGAGGCGTGTAACCTCGGAGAGCTTGGGGGACAGCGAGACGTGGGCACGGAAAATCGGCAGCGGGTATAAGGTGAAGTCCGCGTCGGCGGACTTGATCCACTCCTCGATCCGTAGGATGGCGTGGTTGAGCTGGAGGCGGCTCAGGCGGTTGCGTCGGTGTTGAGCGCGGATCAAGCGATAGCGCTCGTTGGCGGTCTTGACCACCAGCTTCAGCTGGGCGATTTCGAACCAGCAGGGGCAGGCGAGGCCGCAGTTGTGGCGGGGAGGGCGGTAACGTTTGGTCGCAGGGACCCCAGGGTGCGACCTCGGACTCCGAGGCGACTCGGACGAGGGGCCCGCTACCGCGACAGCATCGGGCGCCGAAGGCCCAGAGCCGCTAGCCACGGCGGCCGCGGAGTTTGGGGGTCGGGGGTCGGAGTCGGCGGGGCCCGAAGTCCACTCGCACTTCACCTTGGACTGCTGACACTCAATGCAGCCCTGGGACTTCCCGATTTTTTTCAAACAAGTCCGCCCGGTGCGGCGGCAGGCTGTTGGTGTTGTCAGCGACGACGCCGACGAACACCGATGCACGACTTACCGTGGGGTGGGACAACGATATTCGCGGACAACATGGTGGTTCAAGTCAAGGGGGATTTTAAACTCCGACTCCGAATCGCCCTCCTTATATATGTCTTTCGCTTAACACTCCCGCGGCTGCGGAATTATCGGACTTACGGACATACCGGACTTCGGTCGCCGTCCTCGGACAATCTCGGACATTCTCGGACATCGGTGATTTCGGCAACCGATATTTTCCGGGCGGATCAAACAGGATTAACTCCGAAGACTCTTGAGGGTAAGAGTCTTAAGAGGGGGATACTGTTATATCCGGCAATTCCCGAGAGGGTTTTCACGCTATGAAGGTCTACTGAGCGTTTCCCTTCTAATCACTGATTACTCATCGGGCCGACGGACTTGTATTTCTCCGAGGCCTTATTGTCTAGTCCGACTTCTTTCTCGGGCGTCCTTACCAAGCCCGAAGTCCTTTATTGTTTAACCTTACTAAGTCACCTTGCTACCTTATTGTTTAACGTTTCTTACTTACCAATATCTCGCACGCTATTGTATTCAATAGACAATAGCGTACTTAGTTTAAAAAAGCTAGTTAGATATGTTTTGTACTTCAGTTTGATTATTGATTGTTTCTTCGCTATCTCGGCGTTGGTCGAGCCTCTGTCTTCATCCTCTATTCGGACTTGAACTCCGAACTCTGAACTCCGTGACTCCGGACTATAGTCTTGTGTGGAACTGCGGACCTGAATAGTCGCTCACTCTATTCTTTGTAGTGTTGCGAGAAACCGCGAACTCCGAGGTCGGACTTCCTTGGCCTTGGCCTGACTCGACATATAACACTCGGCCAATTCCTTTGAGAATATCTTAGGATACTTAGATATCGGCATCTGACACCTTTTACAGGTTTGTGATATGCTTACGTACATTGATTATCATTAATCGTTGTTTTAGTGTCTGGGCAGCCTGAAATCGAGTTATATGCCCGGACTTACAAAGGACGCCGCCGGACAGCGTTCACCGGCGTCCTGCAGCGCCATCGTGATCCGATAATCGAACCGGATTAGATATCGCGTGCCGGCGATAGCCGCCGGATCAGCAACCCCTATCCAGTGAATTTCACCGGACGTTCATAGCTTATTCAATGTATTCCAGTGAAATACGGTGGATTTATGCTGAACGTCCGGTGGAATACGGTGTAGGTTTGGGCAATGTTGAATGTATATGACTGAATTTACACTGTCTGTCCATTGCACTTCAGTGGACATCCAGCAAACTCCAGTGGATATTCAGCAGTGTACAGTGTCCATCTGGGCAATGTTCAATGGATATGACTGAATTTGCACTGTCTTTCTATTGTACTTCAGTGGACATCCACCACATTTTGGAAGATATCCTACAACCTTCAGTGGATATACAGCAGGATATTCTGCAGTGTACAGTGTCTATCTGGGCAATATTCAATGGATATGACTGAATTTACCGAGCACCCCCACTGATTTTTCGGAGGGAAAGCAAACATATTCGGCGCGGACCATCCGCTACCGGGCCTTGGGGTACAAACTGTGAACGTAACCATCCTCGGTGATCCCATCAGCAACGAATGCATCGAACCAGCAACATTGCCTCAATATACAACAAGCATTCATTGGAGGCACATATAGGGAGGGACCATGCATTTCTGGTGTGAACGAGCCGTTGTAATCATTCATGTCGCACCGAGCGCAAGGCCGATCGCAGGGCCGCGACGAGGGCGATGCACCTGAGCATGACCTTCAAGCTGTTCAGGATCGTACGGACTGGTCTAGGTCCCATATTTTCCCCACTGAGGGTCCTCCAATGCAACCTAATTCAAATGATGTTCGTTAGAGGCCCTTCAAAATTTTGTGATAAAATAGTTGTGGGAACAACGGGTCTGCCTGGGTTCGGAGACGCCTCTTGCATCCTATGATTCATGCAAGATAAAAAATATTCTTGAAACAAAGGAGCATGGTACTGATTGAGTTACAGAGCCGCCAACTGATGATAAATTTCCTTCACGGGTCTGGTGGAGATTTCCGTCGATGCTAGGTAGTAGGTAGCATTACACGAATTCGGATAAATTAGTGAATACCTAGGGCCCGAATCACTGGTCAATCAGGTCAGATAAAAAAGTCGCTCTTTCAACTTCCTCCAGCAGTGGCCGCCCGAATCCCGTAAGGGACTTGATTGGATGGACGTGTGTAGAAAGATAACCAAACAAATGTGCAATACTAGACTCGTGACCAGTCTGCGCTACGGCATTTGAGGTACTGCAAGCAGTTTGCCGTAGGCAGACTGGTACAACTCGGATTGATCGATTGACCTGCGCGCGGAGTTTGAACTTTTTCCTTCTCCCGTGTCCTGGGCTAGATTTGAAGGCAAAGTGAAAACTCAAAAGGAAAGCAAGGATATATAGCCATATATCTTGAAATCTGTCTCTTCAGATGTTTTTTATGGCCTGCCGGGATGGTGCATGAAACGTTCCAATTTACTTGGGAAATGATGGCATTTGGAAATAGATCTGATGGCCGTGATCAGCACCGCCTAAAATTTCAAACTCCTCGCTCAAGCCAATTGTTTGTCCCGAGTTGTACCAGTCTGCCTGCGGCAAAGAACCCCCCTTGCGCTCCCCCACAATCACCTCACGTGATCTCTTGATGTCGACAGGGTTCGATTCCCGGTTGTGCAGTCCTTTTTCTCAACGAAGAATAATTTGAGATAGAGTCGGTTGACTCCATTATACATTAAAGTAGACATGATAAAAAGGAACAAAGAGGAGGAACTTTGCTAAGCCATAAAGGTCGATGAGAAAGATTGACAGGGCATGGCATTCCGCCTTAAGCCTGCCGTATGAAAAAGACAAAGGATGGTAAAACCCACTGAAAAAGGGATTTATCAGAACAGATTGGTAGGGCCAAAGTTGCATATCCAGATCAAATGAGAGAAGTAGTTGTAGAGAACAACTTCAACTGGACAGGTGGGATTTGGAACATTCTACTCTTTCAGGAGCGCCCAAAAAAAACACCGGATGCAGATGAGTGCAATTTGTTTGCACATAGGGAAAGGACCTCATCTGCACAGGCCGTCACAAATGCGGAAAGGAGGGACGAAAAAATTAGGCTGGTGGGATAAAGTAAAATAAAACACAGTGGCCGGATTCGAACCCAAGACGTACGGGCGGATTAAATAAGCTCACATACACGCAGGCAACCACTCCGCCATAGCTCTAACATAAGTCATATCCACGTAGACATCTACCTACGTGTGGGCGGCGGCCGCCAGCGAAAAATTTCCTTATTGGCCAAGATGATAGTGGGGGAGGCGAGCGCGGGCCGCGGCAAAGTGCTTGCACTAAGAATTGCCGCAATAGCAGACTGGTTACGAGTCTAGTGCAATACAGCCTTCGAAGCTCAGTTGTGGGTCGATTCGGGAAAGGTATGTTACCACTTGCACCATTAGCCTCTACTATTATACATGGATGCGGCTGGCGAAAGTCGTACACCTGTGTCTATTGATCCAAGTACGTGATCAATTGTCCTGCGGGAGGTAAAGTACACGACCTCCCCGGTTATAGAACCCCGCTGTCGCCGTCCCAGTTAACCGCGAGTTGAACTCTGGACTTCATTAGTTGTGATAGCCCCTTGGTGTTGCTCGAGCTGAGCATCAGTTCGACGTCCTATCGGTGCAAACAATGAATTGAGGTTAAAGAATAAATTGGGATCAGGCGGTGCCCAGGTGCTCGTGTTATGCTGAGTGCCATGAACCACATTGTGAGTCACATTCCCGAGAACGTTGTGGTTGTTATTGGTAATATTGGTCTGGCAGTGGGGGTGAGCTGGTGGAACCAACGTGGGCGAGTGAACAACGTACGGGTCCTCCGTTTGCAGCAGCTTGGATTCCGATCTCACGCTGGAAAGGAAGGTCATGGTCAATTTCAATTCATGATTCAAGGCCGGACGCACGAGTAGCACACTGCATTGTTCTGCGAGTTCACCTTGAAGCTCCTTCGTATTGCTGTCCACCGTGGGGACCTTCATGAGCACCCTTCGGGAGATTTTGAGTAAGTAGCGAGTGGAATTGTGAAATATGACATACCTGACTAAATCCTCAAAGTGTACCTTTAAAAAAGAGGAGATTGATTCCGGGCGTTTTGCGTGCGTAAGAGCCTCCGCCATATCGTGCACTAATTTCACGTTCCGCACTGGGTCTGAGTTGACTTCGGCATCTTCTTTTACTCGCTAGTTCCGTGGTAAGTCGGAGCGTAGACGTTGAATTGATCTTCGCACCTGACTGGCAGCCTCAAGAGCGAGGCGGAGTACGGAGAATAGGCGGCACAGCTTAGGGTCCTCCGTCACTGATATCCTGGCTTTCAATTTCGCCACAGTGGCTTCAACAGTAGTTTTAAGAAGCTCGTAGTTAGCAGCGGCTGGGAATGTCGAGTCCATGAGTGGGACGTGTGCAGATTGAACATGGTTCCATCTACTTATAAAATACGCGGACGACACGCGGTGATCCCCGTGTTTACAGCATGACACCGAAGGTCAGCCGTCGAGCTGTACCACCGCATTGGTTTACACGGCTGCATGCGCAGACCGTTCAGTAATGGTTGCCGGCAGCTTCACAGCTCAGGCGCACCTTTAATCATCCTCGGAATAAAACAACCGACTGGCGCATAGCTCTCCTGTTCTTGACCTTCCAGCCACTTCGGTGGTGTGAAATTGTTGTCGAAACAGACACTGCCAATGTCAACACTGCCGGATTGGCAGCCAAAGCCTGGCTTTCAATTTCGCTACAGTGGCTTTAAGAACAGTTTCAAGAAGCTCGTAGTTAGCAAGGGCTGGGGATGTCGCATATGACTGGGACGGGTGCGGATTGAAAATGGCTCGACATCTACCACCGATCTACTTATAAGATACGCGGACGACATGCGGTGGTCCCCGTGTTCCCAGCACCGAAGCTGTTGAGTCGCTCCACCGCACTGGTTCACAACCTCGGCGTACATGTGCAGACAGAAGAGAGAGTTCAGTAATGGTGCCGGCAGCTTCACAGCTCAGGCGCGCCTGTAATCATCCTCGGAATAAAACGACCAACTTGCGCATAGCTCTCCTGTTCTTGACCTTCCAGCCACTTCGGTGGTGCGAAATTCTTCCCACGACCGACACTACCAATGTTGACACTGCCGCATTAAGTGTCTAGCCAATGTCCGAATAATTGTGCAGACATACGAATCTCGATTCTCTTTGGCTACAGCATTGTGGGATCTGATATGGGCCAAGATCGCCTTGTTCGCGTACGGCGGGGTTGCGTCGCGTACAGCCTGAGCGAGGATATAAATACGGTTGATAAGAGTCAAATCAATTTGGTAGGAATCAGAATTACACAGCCGGAAACCCGGTTTCCACGGGGAAACTCTCTGACTCAAACTGTTGTAAGTTATTCGGCAGTGAGGGTTTCGGGCCATCAGTGACTCTCCCGATCTGCGGACCTTTTGGGTGAATCGGAAGCCGTGTATAGTGGTCACAACGGGGGTCTTTTATTTGGTTGGCTCAATACTACTGGTCTCAGGAATTATTTGCATCACGGCGAAGCTTCGATCGTACAGGAAGTTCTGATTGGATGGGACTTGTGGCAGTTGTGCTCCGGCCACGTCACGCCGTCCGGCTCCTTCCTTCGGTACATCTTCCACAGCCAGTGCGTCTGCGTTTCTGGCATACTTAAGTAGCTTGGGCAGGCTGCATTTCCACCGAATGGCCGACGAGTTGGACCCAATCGTCCGCCAGCTCTGCTCGCTGGGATCCTCGATTCTGAGCATGATTGAGGTGCACATTTTCGGTTAGATGTATTCCCACGTTGACCTCACGGCCAGGAAGTCGAGGACGACGAGTCAGCATTCAAACACCTCGTCATGGACACGGGTAACCTCGTCGACGCTGTCAAAAGAAAGGCCGCCGACTCGGAGGGACGAAGAGTACCTTGGCTTCCGAAGCGACACATGGAAAGCCTAGTTTCGTACGTCTACGTCCGCCCTTCATCTGCAGCGCTAATCTCGGTGTGTTCTGTTGGCGTAGTATCCTGTCATCCATCAATGACTTCGGTCGCGAGCACGTATCCCGCCGTGGGATTCGTCGAATGGTCAAGCGCTATACCGATGCTTCGAAAATAAAGCAGTACCACACTCAGATTACCCAATCGCAAGCCGGATTCGGGGTGCGCACAGTGAACTCCATTGAAGTCATCGCTCATATCTTCTGTAGTTTGACCCACAAATCAAGTCTCACAAGGATATTGGGGCGTTGCGAGAAGAGCTGAGTCTGGAATGCCATCCACAGTCAGCTGCAGCTCCGATATCGGACCCGCATGCATTCAATGCGCCGGAACTGGCCTGCGGACCGGATATGCTGAACCCCCCTCCACCGGCGATACGCAGAAATCCGTGTCTGACGCCAATGGCAGGAAGTCCTTCCCCGCCGATAGCGCCTTCCCCAGAAGCAGATGCAAGATCCACTCCATCTCCCTCAAGTCCATCCGATGGCGACCCCCAGTCCACGCTGAGAGCAGCGGACTCTTTCTCGTACTTCGGAAAACACTCGAATGTGTCGATTGGCGGTAACTTCACCGCGACGACTATCTATGGTAATCAGATTAACAACAATGTATACGAGACCCTAACTATCGTGGATTCGTACAACTCCACTTATGTGAGCTCCCTGCTTCTATAGAATTACAACTGATATCACTGTTTGTATTGCATTGATTTGGTTTACTATTATATGAATCCGTTACTTCATTATTACTTGTCGGTTCTGGTGTGTCGGCTGTTGCCTGGGAATGTAAGATTTAGAGAAGTTTCACATGAAATGGGTGTGTACACGGACTCTTGGACGTTGCAGCCTAGGGATCATGCCAGGATTGCGAGGAGAACTCGCCGTGACAGAGGAGCGAGCACAGAGACGGAGAGATAGGTACTAGAGGAGTGGCGCACCCAGTTGGATTTGATGATGATCGAGGATTTTCCGACACATTTGCCCGAACGCGAGACATCTCCACTCCGGCATCCAAGTCCGGAACAATGACTCTGTAGTCTACAATACTCACAAGATTTGAGGAAGATGGATTTCAAAATCAATATTGTATTGGACGCATCTAACCCAACTGCGCCGGAAAAATGACGACCTGCCATATGCGACACGAGAAATTAAAATATGGACTTACAATGCCGCTCCAGCACTACCGAAATCGCGCGCATGAAGGTGTCCGAGCATCTCCTCATCCGCGGAGTCGGGGATCATGTAAGTGTGATGATTCTCGTTGGAATTCTCTGTCCACCCATCACAGCCCATGGCCAGGAAATACTGCCGGACAGGTAAGTCGTCCTGGTTAAATTTCAATCCGTAGGTGTGGAAGTTGAAAGATGGGAAATGAACCTGCCGAGGCAAAAGTACATGCCTATCATTGCATCGGTTTCTATTGGTATCGATAGCGCGACACCCTTTAAGAATCAGAGAAAAGAACTGAAACACATCAGATTATACTTGAAGAAAAAGATACGCAGCTGTTTCCCGTCTCAGTCCGTTTATAAGATCCCTCAGCGCTGAAAGGTTGACCAAGCGCTTGGCGAATATGCCTGGGTGGGCGAATATATGCATGGGCGTAGGACTTGAGACAACATGGGGACCGAAGTGAGCACACGGACTATAATGAGGTCAAAAACGACGCACACGGCTCCTCAACTGCATTACCACCAACTCGCGTAAATTGCCGACGTGCTCATCAAATAGACATAATAGTTGGGGAATATCCAAATTAGGCAAAAATCATTGAGGCAGATTAAATGTGAATTTTGACCGCCATATCTATAGCTCACAGGGAAGTAAAAAACCTCACTGTTCTCTACGTAGACTGAGCCCTTCTTGCTCTCTGCTTGTATGAAATATGTACGAGGACCGGGTCGTAAGACCTTCAACCAGGGTAACAACCACGATCAACAGTGAACCAAAACGGAATGGCTCTGCAAGAAGTTTGCATAGGTATTATCGGCAGGATGAAAGGTATGAACGAGAACCAACTAAAACTTCATAGCTAGGGTTTGATTCAAAGAGCGGCTTGTGCTCAAGCAACATGACACATTTCGAAGATATTGCAGCTGCAGATGCAGGTGTCCGCGTATGGCGGTCGGTTACAGACTTTATTATCCCTGTACAAATACACGTGTTTCCGGGTAATTTGATGGCAGAGTAACATACTGTCAACTTAGCGAAAAATTTCTGGCACCTTACTGAAGAATAATACAGCATCAACACACTTTATCATGCAGGAAACTAACATTCTGGAGCCCCATATTAAAGTTTGAGTAGCCTGAGAACATTTCCCACTGAGATACATCTTCATGTTCCTGGAATATTGTTTTTGGGTTCCTGAATATATACTTTTGGTCCTGGATATTTTCTTTGACTCCCTAGAAATACTTTTATTTGTTTGAAAATATCTTTAATGCCTGGAAACATTCTTTGTCTCTGAGCAAAACATATTTCTTTCTGGAAAACATGATTCTGTGGCTGTGGTAGCCCTAAAATGATTGCCGCTCAGAGTTGGCTCAGAGTCAATGGGACGAAGGTTGGAACTCGCAGTGAATGAAATTTACACAGCAAATTGAGTTGGATCCCAAGGCATTGAGAGCTGAGGAATCAGGGCAACACCAATTAGAGAAGCTAAGGAATGCAGTCTGCAGCACAATGAAGATGCTGGATTGCAAATGAAATGTGTGGGCGGTAGACACATTAGCTTGCAACTAGACACTATGTGTCCTCAGTCTGCATGGGAACAATCCCAATGATTTCAAGCCATGGAGGAGGGGTAAAATTTCCACGACAGATTGCTCAATCATTGTCCATGATTCATGAATACACAGACTGGGCCATATCAGATGGAATAGGCCGCAGACCCAGGTTGAGGGTCCAAACATGCACAGCAAGCTGAGGAGCATCCTGCAGCAGATCATGAAAGACCTGGAATGAATCCACTTGACGCAGGGGTGGCATATCAACAAGGCCTTCTGCAAATCCACCCTGTAGACCAATACCAAGGGAAATAAATGGTGTGGAAAATCCAGAATTGTGCAGGATACTGCCATGAATGGGATACCAATGCACACTGGGATAAAGCTGTAGAATTGGTGGGAAAATACTTGAGTACAGTGGTGATGAGTTCTTGTGGAACAACAGGCATTGAAGTTGGAAGAAAGCTGTGAGCCTGGGCAGTGGCAATCACCGATCATCTTAGGGCTAGCACAGCCACAGAACATGTTTTCCAGAAGGCAATATGTTTTGCTCAGAGACAAAGAATGTTTCCAGGCATTAAAAATATTTTCAAGCAAAAAAAAGTATTTCCGGGGAGTCAAAGAAAATATCCAGGACCAAAATAGTCTCGTGCACTGCCTCTCATGACATCCCGTTCCAGGAACCCTGTCATGAGAGTCTGGGCCTAAACCGGCTAGTTAGCCGCACCATTGCGCTATCATTTTTTGATGGCAATTCACACGACTTCGCTTAGTGTACTCTCTTCATATCTCCCTCCTACACACCGTCCCAAGGTATTTTCAGCCAGGAAAAATGACATAAATTGCTTTATCTATAGTCTTTACAGAAATGAGCCGAAATGATCTAATCAGACCTAGTTATCCCGAGTTCAACCCGCATGACTTTGATCAAGAGCCTGATAATGCCAGCACCATCGATGCGACACTAACCCTAGCACCCTGGATTCCCAAAATTTATGTGCAGCCAGATGTTCCCTTTCTTAATCAAGGTTCAGATGATTTGCGAGACTGACTACGGCAGCAATACCCAGGGTTCCCACACCACAGATACAGATAGAGCTCTCGCTATCCTTGAATTCATGAAGCAGAATTTTCCCAGATTCTCTCAAATCCTTTATTCAAAAACTGTTTACCTCCGTGGATCCCTCAATCAAGAATGTCACAAACTCATACCTTCCAGGCTCTTGATCAAAGTCATCCAAGTTGAGCTCGGGATAAGGAGGTCTGATTGGAAATTTTCGGCTCATTTGTGTAAAGACTATAGATAAAGAAATTTATGATTTTTTTATTGGCCTAAAAATGCCTCGGGACAGTGCATAGGAGGGAGATATGAAGAGAGTACACTACGCGAAGTCGTGCGAATTGCCATCAAAAAATGATAGCGCAATGGTGCGGTTAACTAGCCGGTTTAGGCCCAGACTCTCATGACAGGGTTCCCGGAACGGGATGTCATGAGAGGCAGTGCACGAGACTAGGACCAAAAGTATATATTCAGGAACCCAAAAACAATATTCCAGGAACATGAAGATGTATCTCAGTGGGAAATGTTCTCAGGCTACTCAAACTTTAATATGGGGCTCCAGAATGTTAGTTTCCTGCATGATAAAGTGTGTTGATGCTGTATTATTCTTCAGTAAGGTGCCAGAAATTTTTCGCTAAGTTGACAGTATGTTACTCTGCCATCAAAATTACCTGGAAACACGTGTATTTGTACAGGAATAATAAAGTCGGTGACCGACCGCCATATCCATGACCGAACCCTTCTTGGATCTGCTTGGAAGAAATATATAGGCGGGACTCAGGTTGAGGCTATTAACGAAGACCAACATGTGACACTTAACAGATGAACAATATGGCGGTCAAAATGCACATTTAATCATGCGCTACTTTTTTTTGTGTTTTTCAATTCTCCGCTACTCTCATCATGAAATTTGACACTTTGCGCTACTTTCACGGCTCAAAATGAAAAAATGAATAAGTAGCGCAAAATTGGATTCTGCGCTACTTTCGTTGAAGATCACGCTACTTTTGTTTGACAGGTGTGTGATCCGCTACTTTCGCTTAAAATGATCATCGCGCTACTTTCGTGAGGTTGGAATCCCGCTACTTTTCTCGGACATAATTTTTTTTTTTTGCGCTACATTCACACAGAATATCTATGGGTCCATGGTACAGTATCCAGTTGTAGGGTAAAGGCGTAAACTAAGCTGGGTATACAAGAGGCCAGTCCGGGGCCACCGGCCCGATAGCCTACTCAGGCCTGTCGCAAACACGGTACTCATGCTATGGCAAGCTGTGCGAGAATGAATAGCAGGGCTTGGAGTGTGGGGGCAGGCAGATGGTCCCATCATCGTACACACTCTGCAGGCCAATCCGTCCATGTTCTGGAGCCCGAGGAAGCAGCCTCCTGCCACCTTTGGATGTCAGTATAGACACGAGATAGGTGAACGGGATGGAGAGGACAGGGCAGCCAGCAGATGTTTGATTGAGAGGAGCTTTGGGTGGTCATTCTGCAGCGGAAGTGCAGGAGCTATGGGAGCTGAGATGAGGTGCTGGTGTGTGGGGATGTGGTTACCGGTGGCATGGGAATCTCTTTGAATGAGGGGAGGCTGCCAGTGTCACATCCCACTGGTGGTGCTTGCTGAGATATCACAGCACCAGGTCATTGCAGTGGGGAAGGCAAGTCCTTCATGCCTTCCACCCAGAAGCGCAGAGGTGGAGGTGGGCCTCTCAGCACGTAGCACGAAGTACATGGGGGCAGAGAGAATCAGCGGCAGGAGAAAAATGCGGAATGGCACACAATGTGTACTCCAGAGCCTACAGTAGGCAGTTCAGGAACAGAAAAGTGTGCTGACTAAAATCAATTGGTAGTGAGTCTACTTCTTCAGTCTAATTCTTCGCCTTGGCTCAATTCCAAAGCCTGAAGTCAGGCTATATCCAGGTATGCAGGTACCAAGGGCCCCAAATTTCAACAAGGCACTCAGCCGGTAGGCCCGGCCCGGCCTCTTGTATACCCAGCTTAGTTTATGCCTTTACTGTACAACTGGATACTGTACCATGGACCCATAGATATTCTGTGTGAATGTAGCGCAAAAAAAAAAAAATTATGTCCGAGAAAAGTAGCGGGATTCCAACCTCACAAAAGTAGCGCGATGATCATTTTAAGCGAAAGTAGCGGATCACACACCTGTCAAACAAAAGTAGCGTGATCTTGAACGAAAGTAGCGCAGAATCCAATTTTGCGCTACTTATTCATTTTTTTCATTTTGAGCCGTGAAAGTAGCGCAAAGTGTCAAATTTCATGATGAAAGTAGCGGAAAATTGAAAAACACAAAAAAAAGTAGCGCATGATTAAATGTGCATTTTGACCGCCATAGAACAATGGATCTCCAAAAAATACCCGCATTCTTGAACCGCTAGCATGCATTCCCATCTGTCACCGAGTGAAAGAAAAACCCGTCATGGGAAATAAATGATGAACAACTATTAGCTGTTCATTAGAACAACAAACTTCCACTAGTGCCAATTGTTGCAAGTTGGAATTAAAACCCCTGGAATCAAAGACAGTAATTGAACTGAGTGTCATCATCCAACACACTGAGTAACACTGGGAGGATAACTAAATAACCCATGGCAAAACATGCAAGAAGTACGCAGAAAACATTTACAATAACTTTTGCATGTTTGTAGCCAAAATGATATAGGAAGTATTCATAATATTTCTTCGATAATCTTGGACAGAAACTGCTGAATCTATTTCAAGTTTGTTTCATGTCAGTTATGGATGGTTTGTGAATATTTTGACCCAAATCTCACACATGTTTGGGGCAGAAACATGGAAAAGATATTCAAAATAGATTTTCAATAAAGCTCAGCCAATAAAGTGAAAGGTATCAAAAATGGGTGCCAACTATGTTTCCAATATCATTTACAATTTGTTTGGCATTTGTTTAGAGTATATGACCTTGAAATGGACTGTATACACCAGGAAAATCCTGGAAAGATATTTGAAATATCTTCAGCATATTCCTGCACAGAGAATGAGAAAGGCATTCAAAATATGTCCCAAATGTGTTTTGCATATCTTTCCGATGCTGTTTCAAACAAACTACCAAATATCTTCCCCTGATCTTTTGTACTATATGTGACTGGGTAGTGGGCCACCCCCAGGTAGTGGGCCACTTGCGAATATATCATGTAGGAGCAGATGATCATACAACTTTGAGGGGTAGGGACCGAGTACGACCCCAGAGGACGTCCCATACCAAATTTCGCGTCAAGTTGATGCTCGGATCAAAAATTACGCGATGTCCGATCGGAATCCGAAGCGTGTGAGCCATCGTTTCTTAGGCCCCGATCGGGTGCTCTGCCTATCAAGGCAGTCCCCGCCAAACTGATGGAATCTGCCTGATGGTAGCATCTGCGTGTGTCCGGCGGAGCCGAGAGGTGCTCGGCGGCTATCTGCCCCCTGTCACGCCGCTCCGCGTACCCATTCCCTTTGCATTCCCTCAACAAACCCGCTCGTTTAGCATTCCTCCATCTATAATTTATATCCTATGCCTCCAAAGAAAAAGAAAGATGACGAAAAAACTCAACGCTGCACCTGGAGTGACTCCGACAACGCAATTCTGGTCGCTACCCTGCGCAAGGCTAAGGAGGATGGTTTCCAAGCAGACAGCAGATGGAAACCACAGACTTGGGCCCACTGCGTTGAAGCACTCAAGGACAGCCCGGGTCCTACAAAGACTGCTGAGAAGTGTCAAGACCATTGGGGGAAATCGGTGCGCTTCTTGACAGATACTGTCATGTCGGTTTCTGACTTTCCTCAGCTCAAAAACTCCTACAACATCGTCTCAGCAATATGCCACGCCTCAGGATTTGGCTGGGATGATGGGCTAAAGATACCTACGGCTGCTTCAGATGTCTGGGATGCCTACATCAAGGTACAAGTGCTGAACTCGGTCTGCACATAGATGATCATTATCACCCCAAATATAGAAACACTCGAAGGCAGCGCAGTGGCCGAGAACTCCATTCCCACTCTATGACGAGATCCTCTACCTTGTTACATGCATGCAAAATGTGTGTAATCATGTATATATAGTCTGCAGCCTATGACAGGATTAACCTGTCATAGTGGCCTTTTGGCTCAGTTGGTAACAGTGTTAGCTTGCAGGCACGTTACGTAACATACCTTGTAGAAGGTGTCGTTGCCACAGGGGCAAGTGCATTCCATCCGGGTGCACAGACACAGACACAGACAGATCTCGACTCTGAGTCCCAGTCTGGAGCATCCGGGGACCTCGACGCCACAGTGCAGGACCCAGCCACACCACACCGCTCTCCCCGCCACTCGCACGGACAGGACAGGGACAATGGTGATGGTATTTCCCAGGTACGTGGCTTTGCCCGAATTCTTTCTAATCTTTATTTACTTCCATCGCAGGCCCTTGGGCACGATGACCTGCTCGGGTCGTCGCCAGTGCGGCCCAGCCGCGGTAAAAAATGTGCGGCGTCGTCATCACCCGCTATCACTGCCAGCAAGAAAAGCAAGAAGCGCAATGCACAGGCTGCAAGCGAAGTTGCGCTGATAAGCCGCGAAATTTGCGAAACCTCAAATTTTACGAATGCATGCCATTCTGCGCTCATCCAGTGGTTGGCGTGAGCTCCAAACGTGCAACCAAGAGCCATATTGCATTATCATCCTAAACACTGGCGCCTATGGCTTATTCCAGGAGACGGCACCCTTGGATCATTAGGGGTCAGATCCGGATTAAGGCTTGAAGCCCAAATATCAAAGTCCTGAAACACCCTCTATACGTGGGAAGGCAACTGCAATGCTCACTATCAAAGGGAGAATCATAATATCCACCTCTGACATCTATTGGGACACTGGGAACCTTATTCGGGAGGAGACACTGAGTTTATTACACAACTTTGGCTTATCCAATCGCGATGCGACAAGTCACAGGATCAAGGCCTAGACTCAATATTGCTATTTTGAACACCAGGTCCGTAAGGACGCGATCACCCGATAAGCCGCAGACCAGGATTAAGCACGTACTGTGTGTTCCTGGATGTCGATTAAGGACATCTGGGGTATCGTTGGAAAGGGAATAACCTATACTATCCAACTAGCGATACTAGAAGTCGGGGCACATACAACATAGGAAGATATGAGCCAATTACCCTGTTTAGGGGAATAGTGGAACATATAATCCCCTGATCGACAAAGGGTTGTCGATCACCAGATAAACTGCCGACCAGGATTAGGCATGTACTGTGTGTTCCTGGATGTCGATTAAAGACATCTGTGGTATCATTGGAAAGGGAATAACCTATACTATCCAACTAGTGATACTAGAAGTTGAGGAACCTACTACAGAGGAAGATATGGGCCAATTATCCTATTCAGGGGACTAATTGCACATATAATCCCCTGATCGACGAGGAGTCAATGGGAGTCATTATACAGACATATAGGAGAGCTCAAGTAGCGAATAGGAACACCAGGGCGCGCACAGCTGATACCGATCACAGGCTAATTAATTAAGTAGAATACCCGAGGCCTAGTAATCACGCATATGTAACAGTTTCTGTACAGTATATAAGGAGGGCAGAACCAGGGAGGACGGGACCGAACTAGACCCGGAGAGTGAGGAGCAATAAAGCCCTTGCGCATAAAGTCGACGTTTGGGCTTGACTCTTTGGCTGTCAACAGGCCTCAGAATTCAAGTTTGGTTTTGGAATAACAAAAGGACCGAACTAGACCCGGAGAGTGAGGAGCAATAAAGCCCTTGCGCATAAAGTCGACGTTTGGGCTTGAATCTTTGGCTGTCAAATGGCCTTGGAATTTAAGTGCGGTTTCGGAATAAGACTTTGTTTGAGGCGCGAGCCATAGTTACGGGGCGTGAGCCATAGTCTGAGGCACGAGCCATTGTTACAGGGCGCGAGCCATAGTCTGAGGCGCGAGCCATTGTTACGGGGCACGAGCCAGCAAGTTTGAGGCGCGAGCCAATCATTGTCGGAATAAGGTGCGAGCCAACAAAACCGGGTCTAAACAGCCCACAAAACCAAGCCGGTTCACAGCCGTTATCTTTGCATAGTTGGGACACTTAAATCCACGTTGGGAACCAACCAATAAATTCAGGTTGTGTCTTGAACACCACTTCGAGAAAGCTAGTTGAGACTTAGCCATCCTTGGGGGGAACGGGAATTGAATACTTTCGTGACAAATACATTTACTCGTGGTTTCCTTGGACCTACACTTGTGTCCAAAAAGACCCGAATCTCGTCAGTGTATCTTGGTCGTCAAAAGAGTGTGTGGCGTTGGAGTCTGTCTACCGTCGATTTAGTCGTGCTTAATCTCACTTTGTGAGTTAGGTGTAACTCAGTCGTTCGATAGGGGGGATTTTGGCAGTTGCATCATTCTGACCGTTGAACCTGAGCAACCGTTTCAGCGCTCGCACTGAAACGGGTGGCCGCATCTCTCAATGTCGTTGGCAGTCCCGAGGTGTGTCAGAAGGCCATCCACATGATGGAGGACGACGGTGAATTCTCAGAGAATGATGAGGTCAGCATTATGGAATTGTTTTCGAAGAATAAGTCGGTCGAGCAAACTTATATTGCGTCGCGCAAAAAGTCGAGCCACACAGCGTTTCTTCGCCGTTTACTTGCTGATTAGTTGTGGTCTTTATATTTCTGAAACCGAATTAGTCCTGTCTTTACAGCCATGTTAATATATCCACATTTTAATACTACACATTTGGTCTTTCCCCGCGCACGGTCAAGACCTTGAGGTAGTCCTCCCACATCTTCTGGGCAATCCGATCCCTGCGCACTTCCTCCCGTCTCCTCTCTGCCTCTGGAACTCGCCACCCGAGCTCCTCGGCTGATATTTCACGGGGCTCATCTTGAATGAAGTCCTCCAAATGACCTGACCCTTCACGTCGTAGTGAGTTGTCCATGTCAGATCCAAGGTCATCCGCATAGTCATCGCTGTCGTGGATACAGAGGAAGTTATGGAGTGCAGCAATAGCTGGCACAAGCATAGCCTGTGTCTCGACAGGATACTCAGGAGCTCGAGTGAAAACAGCCCAACACCGTTTCAGGACACCAAAAATCCGCTCAACAACATTGCGTGCCTGTGAATGGCGCAAATTGAAAAGCTCTTCACGATTTTTTTGGTCTGGAGTACATCAATTAATCAATAAGATAGAAAAAAAACGATGCAAGTTACAATCTGCCCACCTCTGCTGAACAGTGCCCCATTCTTTCAAATGGTACCGAACGCCACGATAGGGGGTCAAAAGGACATCACAAAGAGGAAATCCAGCATCGGCAAGATAAAATTTGCCAGCAGGAATAGCCAAATCATGGCCGCGAGCATAGTCGAATATCAGGGAATCCGATGCACTCCCTTCCCACCCACTCAAGACGTAAATGAAGAGCATGGAAAAATTACATGCAGCAAGCACATCCTGTCCAATGAACCCCTTCTGGTTTCGGTAACGTGCCATGGCCTCAGCGAGGACCCAAGCATGAAAGTGAGACCCGTCAATGGCACCACGGCAGTTGTGGAAATAGGGATAGAGTTTCGGGTTGCTCTTGATCTCCGTCGGCGTGTCATCCGGGGGAAGATGAATGTGCTTCTGATAGAAGTCTCCCACCAGAATCTTGAGAACTGAGTAAATAGACCTTCCTCAAATGTCAATGTCAATCAAATTGGGTAATAAGACTAATTTACTTGTTTATTGTATCTGCACTTCGCTGGAAACACTCTTGCAGCATCCGGCTGCTACATCCATTCCGAGTGAAGTAAAGAAAAATGGCGAGCTTCTTGTCTGGGGTGACATATTTTGTTGCCGTAAGTCCCCAGTACGCCTGGAGCTCAAAGGAAAGACGGAAGAAGGCATGCTTTGCAAGGCCCAGCTGATCGTGGAAACGGAGTGGATGTCCGCCGAGAAGCTCCTTGAGCCAGAGGTGTCCTGTGAGTGCCGAAGTATGCATGGGTGTTACTGTCGGGGTTTCCAGACAGAGGGATATGGTGTAGGCTGCGACGGTACAAGCCAGGGCTGCAAGCAGCCTGGTTTTCCGCTGTCTCTCCTGTTCCTTCCTTTTTTTCTCCTTCTGACGCGACACAGAGGCATTATGATCGATGACACGCGTGAGGCTGGTGTTATTTCGCGGCATTGGAAGCAGGGAACAATGGGAGATGCGAAGGAAAAGTGAGTTTATTCATATTTGTACTTTGTGACTGATGTGATTCTACGCATCAAACCAGTGGGAATCTGCCTCCGATGAAACGCGGGGGCAGAGCCGAAGCATATGCCTCGGCTAGGCAGAGCACCCGATCAGGGCCTTAGCCTCTCCGTTTGGCCGACGCTTGCCACAGCTCTTTCTCCCCCAATTCTCTACCATTTCGCAACTTCATGGGCTCGTTATGCTGCCCTGATGAGCCACATTCACTTATAATCTGTTCCAATGAAGTTCAACATGGTCATGACATGCAGGAGACCTACAGATACTTGTCTGCTATTCAGAGTGGGTCCGGCGAACGATTCACGTATCTCACAATCCTGTCAGCAGATGGGCCTGCTGTGCCACAAATGTCATACTGGTATGCATTCCTCGTATTTAAGTGTCACCCAACATTTTTATCTAGCTAATCTGCTCCTCACTGTGGCCCATCACCCACTACCAGCCACTTTTGGGGACCCAAAAGTCCGAGTTTTTTCGGATGGCTTTCTGGGCACTTAGAAAAGATATATGCAGTTGGGCGTGTCCGTCCATATCCTATATCATCACCGGTCGGTTATTTTGGGGCTACAGCTCTCCTATCTCTGATTAGGTCGTCGGTTTAGTGACATCCACCATTTGGGCTAATTTCCTCCCTTCCAAGACCCTTTGTAATACCATTTCCAAAGTCCATATGCACATGAAGACCATCCAAAATCATGGATAGAGATCCAATCTTCGTATAAGGATCCATTTTACTGCCAATTAGGGCCTCAGCGACTCGTCCAGCAAGGTGGCCCACTACCTGGTTTTTTACCCCTTTTGGCATTGCGATCGGAAAAAATTCGAGACGCGCCAAACATGTCATGTAAATTTGGCGAACGCTGCTCGCACAACTCATAATGGATAGTACTTCAATATGAGAGCCACATGAGCTTCTTGAGGCCCTGGTATATCCTGTCCAGAGCCATAAACTCTTAGGTGGCCCAGTACCCAGTCGCATATAGTATGTTCTGAGAGAAAACACTCAAGATTAATTTTTAGTTTTTTCTCAATGCCTTTCTTGTGTTGTCACCTTCCTTACCTTGAAGATATTTGAAACAGCATTGGAAAGATATGCAAAACACATTTGGGACATATTTTGAATGCCTTTCTCATTCTCTGTGCAGGAATATGCTGAAGATATTTCAAATATCTTTCCAGGATTTTCCTGGTGTATACAGTCCATTTCAAGGTCATATACTCTAAACAAATGCCAAACAAATTGTAAATGATATTGGAAACATAGTTGGCACCCATTTTTGATACCTTTCACTTTATTGGCTGAGCTTTATTGAAAATCTATTTTGAATATCTTTTCCATGTTTCTGCCCCAAACATGTGTGAGATTTGGGTCAAAATATTCACAAACCATCCATAACTGACATGAAACAAACTTGAAATAGATTCAGCAGTTTCTGTCCAAGATTATCGAAGAAATATTATGAATACTTCCTATATCATTTTGGCTACAAACATGCAAAAGTTATTGTAAATGTTTTCCGCGTACTTCTTGCACTTCAGGCTACCTCAACCTGGGCCCCAATAGGCCTCATCCGTCCAAATCGAGTTGAGGCCTAAGAGGCCCTCCTGGGGTGGGTATGAACCAACTTGTGGGTATACCCACCTGTCATGGGCATGCCCACCATGTGTATACCCATGTGTCACATCACAGCTGGGTGGGCATGCCCACTGTCTGGCCTGGCCCAGCTCATTTTTGCGATTCTGGCACCTGTGTGGGACCCGTTTTGCAGCCCTTGCTGGCCCCAGGCCTCCTTCCCTGTACATGGAACCTATCTGCACCCTCCACGGCCACTATATGCTTGCTGGCAGTGCCTGGTGCACCTGGTAGCAGCTTCTTCCCAGCTTGTTTTTGTAATTCTGGCACCTGCGTGGGGCCCATTTTGCAGCCCTCGCTGGCCCCAGGCCTCCTCCCCTTTACATAGCACCTATCTTCACCCTCCATGGCCACTATACACCTGCTGGCAGTGCCTGGTGTGCACCTGGTAAAAGCTTCTTCCCAGTGTGTTTTTGCAATTCTGGTATCTGCGCAGGGCCGGTTTCACAGCCCTTGCTGGCTCCAGCCTTCCTCCCTTTACACAGCACATATCTGTACACTCACTCCCTTGCTGGCAGCCACCTGGTGTCATCATACACTCTTTTGCATTCAACATGTAACTGTATATATGTCCATATACTGGGCTGCATGTAGGAAAGGCCAATAGTAGCTGCCATTGTGATCAATCAGTGGACATGCCCACATAGCACATGGATATCTCCACATGGACATGCCCATCTGGTGGGTATGCCCACCATGGGTATGCCCATCTTGTGGGTATGCCCACATTGGGAACACCCATCCAGTGGATATGCCCACTATGGGCATGCCCATCCAGTGGATATGCCCACCGTGGACACGCCCACCTGGTGGGTATGCCCACCATGGATATGCCCATGTCATGGGCATACCCACTACTCAATAGATGGGCATATCCATCTCACACATGGATATACCCACATTTTGTTTGGTTCCTGCCTGGGCATGCCCACTTTACCAGTGGTTGTGCCCACATCTTTGTTTGGTTCCTGGGTGGATGTATCAAATTTCCTTTTTGGGATGATAGCAGCAGTGGTCCTGTTTTGGGGCATCACCCTTTTTTTTTTTGTCCAGGTCATTTTCATTGTTTATGTAGAATATGTAATCACCTAATCACTACTACATTGGTGCAGTGGTCTCTTTCCTACTGTATTTGACCTCACCTTCTCTTTTTTCCATGTGCTGCAGCCAAAACTTTTAGTTTGCAACAATAGTGGTTGTTGTCCCATGTTCGACTCCAGCGGTTTTGGTACAAGCAATACAACATGCATGTAAGTCTGTCCTCCGAAATGTTAGGCTTGTATTCCTTGGGAAGTACCATGGTGAACCAGATGCCATGGTGAATATACTCTTACCCAAACAAAGATTTCAACTGCCCCAGTTATACCAGTGGCAATAATTTTTCTGACTTGTGGTTGACCACAAGCTACAAATATTACAAGGGCAATGGATTATCATTCAGCATTGTTCAATCCATTCCTCTTCTTTGGAACATGGCTTCATCACTTCACTGATAAAGACTTCACTGGCTCCTCCCAGTTTTAAAGGATAGTTCAATTACTGCTGAACTTGAAATTTGCACTTGGTACAATTCTTTCAAGGAATGGTGGCATTCAGAGCATTGAGTGTTGTCTAGCCTACATATTTCGACTATGGCCCATTCAAGAACAATGGCTGCTCACTTCCCAGGCCTGCATACATTTTTCAAGGCTAGAAATTCAAGTTAAGCTCTGGAACCGGACTTCATCACTTTCTGGTTCATTGTGTGCTCAAGGTAAAATTTCCAACCCTCAAGCCTTGTGTATTTTAGCCAAGGTAAGTTTTGTCTTGCACAGTTCGAAAGTAGCAGCCCATTTAGTATCTGGCTTTGAGTGAATTTAATCAATAGCTTATAGGATTTGCATGTGAGCTGTGGTGTTTCATTAAGGTTATTCTCAATTCACCATGTTGCATCACATCCAAGCACCCCAATGCATTGTGGTTAGGAGACAACCAAGTGCTCAGAAGATTGTTTCAACACCTGTGAACCCTGGCTTGATCCACTTCAGGTTCAAGCTTCTCAAGCCAGCTCATTCAGAGTTGAGTCGAAATTGCTGCTATACAGAGTAGTATAGCTGTCGCTTCGGCCAAGGAAAGCTGGATTCAATGATGGTTGGGGTATGAAAGGATAATAAACAGAAGGCTGACTCCAGGGTTCTGAAACCTCGCAATTTTAGCCTTCAATGTCCGAATTTCATCCTGAAGTAACTCTATCCTATCAGGCCCATATCATTCATTTCCGAGTTCTGATCATCCAGGCCTTCCACTGATGGTTGAGACGAAGAATTCCCTTGAAGAAATTTGTTTGTCTCAGTTTCAGCGCATGGATCATGGGAACCAAACCTGGGGTTCATGATTTAAGCAGCCTCACATCCTCATTCAAGTGAATCTTGCCTTGCTTAGGGTCCTGGATAAGGGTCTGCTTTGGTTCCAAGACACCCAGCACCAATTCCACATCTGAACAATTTTCTGGTGTCAATGACCGGTAGCCAATCTCTGCCATTGTTTCAGCTATTCCAGCCAAGTCTTCTAGTTGAATTGGGTCTTTCTTGTGAATAACAGTTGCTGGCTGCCCAGGGAACAATTGAACCAAGTTGGCCAGACCATTTTCTCCCTTCAGGACGAAGATTGAAGGAACTACTGAATGTATTGCCCTTGCAAAATTCGGTTCAAGTGTATCCAGATATTTTTGGACTGCCTCATAAATTTGTTATCAAGGCTGATTAGCTTGTTTAACTCCACCTTGAATTCACTTCCAAACCTTGGTCACATCTACACCCTTGTAGTCCTCACAAATCTCGTGTAAGCCTTGCCAGGACCCTGAAAGTTCGATTTAAATCTCAGGAGAACACTTGTACATTTTGTCAGACAAAAGATCTCTTCAACTTGATCTAAACATGACTGCAACTCCAGATGATTGTCTGTCAAGAATTTTGGCACATTCTCATCGTAGGAATATGGGATTTGAAGGCTAGCAGCTTGTGGTACTGTTGGACTGGTAAGTGACCCAATGGTCATTGTTTGGTGGGTTCCTTGAGTGCCCATGATATGAAAGATGACTTTAGTTAAAGTTGAGAGGAAGGTAATGTTTTTGGTTTCTGTGGGGCAAAGCTCAACAGCAGAGACCTCAAGCGAAGCCCATCGCAACATTTCTGAGTTGGAGGATGAAGCAGTATATTCCAACATGCCAGACTTCCAAGGAGTCTAGAATAGGGAGCAATATGAATTTTTGCAACTGCAAAAGCTTTTATTGAAGACTAGCAGGAACCCGTGCTCCGCACGGTCATGGGCGAACACGAATGATTATTGATTAGAACTGTCGGTGTAACGGTATAATGGATGCTCGAGGCAGCGCCAAAGTGTCTAGGAATGAACTATGTCTGGGATTAAGAATGGCGGTAGTCGAAGCAGCGTCAAAGTGTCTAGGCGTCTATAGTCAAATGAACTATGCATATGGGATTAATAATTAGTAGAGTGTATAAGGAATGCCAGGTGTAAAAAGCGTCGAGAGTCAGGGTGTCAGGAGTCATGGCACAGATAATTCAAGGATGGGGAGTGGGGCTGCTCAAAGATGGTCCAGCACCATCGTCCGTGCAGCGCCTCTTGCCACTGCTACCGGAGTATTCCCAGGTCCTGGATGACGACGACGAAGACCCTTTGAAGAGGAAGAATTAGCAGTGAGTACCATAAGAAAAGAAGAGAGGAGGAAGACACACCTTGACCCGGAGCCGGCGTCTTCTTGACCACTACAGGCTTAGCCAGCTTCGTCATATAGTTACCCATGAATGATATGGTCTCGACCTCGATGCGGAAGCGATCGACCATTTGCTCCCCCTCCAAAGCACCCGAAACGCCAGTGAGGTACCCCATGAATCCCGAAAATTTATTGGTGAAAGGGGTCGGCTTCTTGGTATCATTGAAGCGGGGTGAGTCAGGGATGTAGGCGAGGAAGGGAAAGAAGGACTTGGGAGGAGTCTCACCAGCCTCTTCTGCCTTACGCTTGGCATCGGCAAGGCAATGGTGTACTGCTCAGGTTCACCTTGGAAGGTTGCAGCCTTCTGGTCATCCTTGGTAACAACGCAGCAGACGTGGACGGTCATCAGCTGGGCCGGGTTGATGTTCCACCGGTTATTCTCCGGCAACTCCTCCAATAGATAGAACTGTACATATGTGAGCACAGAATATGAATTGGACAGAGCGGGGAGAGACTTGCCCTTTTGATATCCCCAACGAAGAGGTACTGGTCGACCTTTCCTTCTTGGTAGACCTCAATGCCGGGCACCATCTTCGCCACCTGTAGTACTGGTCAAATGGTTTCGTGCTAAGGGCAGAAAAAAAGACATACAGTAGTGGTGACATTGTACATGCCAATCTTGGGGTATGTTGTCTCGTCCCCTTCTTCCTTGAAGAAACGGACAGACCCAGTGATGTTTCGAAGGCTCGGGGAGCCGACATAGACCACCATGTCAAAAACAACAACCCGCGGTGAGGCACTCCGCGGGTTTTCAAGCACGGCATTGCCAGTAAAAGTCACGAAGGAGGAGGAGGAGCTCATCGGAACACAGCTGAAAGGGCAAGAAGATTCGGAGAGCAGTGGGAAAATACAGAAAGAGACGGTATCTGTTTTTTTCGTGGAATTTATGCCCAGCTGGCAGTTTGGACTTGTTGAGCTTTTTTGAAAATATTCCAAAGGTTTCCAGAGATGATAGCCGACACCAGGTCACCCGACGGACGTAGGAAGAGACAAAAGAACTTGTTTGATTGTGTTTATTCCAGAGGGCTTGACATGCTCGGTGCCAACGAAATATTGGAAGAGACAGCCAGATGAGCTCGCCAAATGTAAGGATGATGTCTAAATTCCGAGTTCCTGTGGATCTCAATTATCAGCATTTTATTGGATACGTTTCAAGTCTCCCCCAGAAGTTACAACCCAAATGTGTTTTTCCGAAATTATTCTACACTGCACAGAAAGAAGATTTAGAAGCTTTTAAATTAGTCTAAAAGAACCTCTGGGTACACTACGTTCTTAGTTTGCATTAGGGAAGCATTGTCGTGCAACAACACTTTTACCCGCTGGCCCGAAGTAGCTCTCGAGAACGCTACATACAGCTGGCTGTGTGAGAAGACGGGCACCCGCAGATCGATGCCGACGAATTTAACCGACTGCCCTTGAGCCTTGTTGATGGTCAGGGCAAATGCAAGTCGGACAGGGAATTGCCGGCGACTGAACTTGAAGGTGAAGTCGGTGGTATTCGAGGGAGTCAAAGTGATCCGTGGAATCAAGACCGTCTCACCATCGTGATCTCCACCCACCAGCCTGCACTCGAGCACGCGGTCCGACATCCTGAGCAAAATCATCCGACTTCCATTACAAAGTCCCCGAGCAGGAGCAAGATTTCGAAGGAGAATAAGAGGACAGCCAATCTTGAGAGTGAGTTCCCCTGGAGGTAGGCTTCCAGAGTTTAGGGAGCGCAAGAACTCTACAGCTACAGGTATGAGTGTTTCATCCCCGGGCCCATCTGCACCAGCCTCCTCGATGATCTTGTCGGCACTGAAGTACATTCTGGACGCTCCAGAAAGAGAATTGAGGACGGTCTCATTGATTTCAGAGACGTCCGCATTCCGGGGAGCAAGGATCATGCGGTTAAGGAAGAAGTCGGGTGGAGGGGGAGGGGTGCTGTCAATGCCCAGGTACGCAAACTGGATCAGTGAGGCAGGATCGTCGCACTCCATCCCGTCACGCAGATCAATTGTGCCGTCATCCTTGAGGTGTCTCCCATGCCCAATGTCGAGCAGCCAGGATGCAAAATCCCGTTCATCCTGTCCTCCTGCTTCCAGCCTCATGTTCCTCCGAAGGTGTAGGACCTCCACGTGGTTCCAGAGAGGGGAGCGCCGAACCGAAGCACCAACAATGTCTTCTCGCGAGCCTTTCGGGACGACAGGTAGGATCTGCTGGAAATCCCCTCCCAAAACCATAGTGATTCCTCCAAAAGGGCGGCGATCATCGAGTAGGTCCTGCAGTGTGCGATCCAGTGCTTCGATTGCCCACCGATGCTGCATCCCAATTTCATCCCAGATGATAAGGCAAGTCCTGCGCAGAAGAGCCGCGCAGAGACTGTTTTTGGGAATGTTACAAAAGGATTCCGGATTCAGACCGTCAATGGGAATCTTGAAGACAGAGTGAGCAGTGCGCCCACCAGGCAACAGCAAAGCCGCAATTCCGGATGACGCAACACAGAGAACAATTTGGTCCTCGCTCCGAAGCTGATGGCAGATAGTGGTATAGAGGAAGGTTTTGCCGGTGCCTCCAGGGCCACTGACAAAGTGCGTCTTGCCCAGGCGATGTCGAGCAGAGTCTAAGATCTTTTCAAATGCCTGCCGCTGCTCCTCATTGAGCAAAGCTTTCTTCTGCTCCGCGAGTTCGCGCTCCGTGTCTCGATTGTAATCAAGCTGTTCGGCGATCAGAGCATTGACCACCTCGGCGTGCTAATCCTGCTGCGGCTGGGGCATCATCGGCCAGTCCTTGAGGGCCCGATTGGACTCCTTCAAGAGCTTGTCAATAAGGAACAGCCCGTAATCGTATGCATCCTCTGCCGTCGGGTTGCTGCGGCCCATTGTACGGAGCCGGTGAACAAAGTCATCACAAATGTGTTGCCGAAACTGCTCCCAGAGGAGCGCAGGGCGCGACGGCTCACAGAAGAGGAGCAAAGTCGAGAAGAGCTGGCGGAGACGGCTGCCAGTTTGCATCTGGGAGGCCTCCTCTAGGCACTGGCGCCACTCGCCATCGTCCTCGAGCAATCCACGGGCAAGGCACGCTTCGAGGAAGGTGCGGTGAAGAACACTGTTAAAGGTGCGAAGATCCGCAAATGACCTGGGGCCCTTCACGACAGTCAAGAGGGTGCGAAGGTAGAAGCGTTCACCCGAGTTCGGAGGTACAAAATACATCCGTCCCAAGGCAAATCCCTTCTGTCGCATGGCCCACTTTTTAGTCTTCTCCTGCCACGTGAAATGCTGAGGGAATTCCTGGTATGTGTATTGGCGGGCAAGAGCACCGAGGGCACCGTCGTTATCATTTGCAGCGAAAAAAGCGGTCAATCGTGTCTGTTCCCCAGCTGAACGCTCGAGAACCTCTTGAGGATCCTCCTCCAGGTTGAACGTGACCAAGTGCTGGCCTGGAAGATGAACCTGGGTATGATTTAATATCCTGATGGAAAAGAGAGAAATAAAACATAAACAGACCTGCAACCGTACAACATTAGGTACTTGATCATGCAGCTCAAAATGATAAGATCGCCATGCAGCCTCTGCTGCCGAAATGTATCTGCCTTCAATCCATCGAGTAATCTCATCACGATGATTGCGAACCTCCAGACCCGCAACATCCCCACCCTTCTGAATGTATTTGCAGATGTATTTGAAACAACCCAGAGAAGTCGTGCACTCGACATTGATGTGGCAGTCGTACTTGGCTGAAAAGTAGGGGTTATACGGGACAATCCAGCTGTTGTCAACCATGAACCTGCGGACATCATAAGCTCGGCCGTCATTTGGGCGGTAGTACTTCGGGTACCCATCGTCGTCAACAACCGTCTGATCGGTGAAAGCTTTCGGAAAGCCCTTGGTGCACCGGTCACCATCCATGCAGGGCGAGCACATGTTAGCAGCACTGCAGGGTCCATGTACCATGCACTTCTTGACCGTTTCAAAGAGAAGAGGCTGGGTCTCAGGGTCAGGCCAGCGCGCCCAAATAGCAGAGTTGATTTCTTCGGGCGTCAGCAATTTCTGGCCTTGCTCGAGGAATATCAGGATATGGACATGGGGCAGGCCGCGCTTCTGGAATTCGATGGAGTCTACATAGGCTACGGCACGCCCGAAAACCCCGTTCTTGTAGATATTGTCGATGATTGCCTTTTTCTTGAGGTGAAAAACTCGAGCAATCAAGTCGGGGCGATCTGATGGTTGTTGCCCCGGATAGAGCTCGCGCACGATTTCGGGCCAGTCTGGATTTGTGGTGACAGTCATGAAGATGTCCACGCTCCGGTAGTACCGGGCAATAGCCATCGAGTCTTGGAAGCGCTGGCCCATGTGCCTGGGGCCCCCGATGTAGCTGGAAGGCAGAACGATGCGCTGCCCAAGAGTATTGAGGTCGATATTCTCGTCATCTGCATGAATGGCATCCTCGAGGCCGCTGTAAAGTTCCACGCGAAGAGTAGACTGATTATGTCGAAAATAATTTAAACGGTTCTGGTCGGCAGTGGCCCACATGTCTACCATGTAACGCTGCAGCAGCCGCCCACCACGAAGAATCGTTTGTGCCTCGGTTTCACGCTGATGAAGCCGGTACGATGAATCGAGTTTCCAGTTCCCCAGCTGGGCGTCCTCAGTTCGGGATGTGCTGCGACCATGGAAAGGTTGATCTTCCCGAGCTGAAGGAGGCGCCGGAAGCTCTCCAGCAGCTGCTCCTCGGCGACGATGCACAGTCCAAAGAATTCCGAAAGAACATTGCACAGTACAACAGTGTGCTGTCATTCACTTCCCTGGGGGTCCATGAGGACCACTCCATCAACGATGGCGGTGGGCCACCTGTTTTCCGGATTTGCGGGGAGCTTTGTCATCGTGCTGGAGCTCTGACACCGGCTCCGGGCCAACAGCCGACGTATGCACAACTGTATATTTATGAGCCGCGCACTGCTCTCGACCACCGCATGCAAAGAAATTTAAATCTTCGACGTGATACCATGGAGATCTTGCAGCAAGTGCTCCGTGATAATCACCACTATGCTCACCTCTTTTTACATGCGCACGAAGTCCTTGCGCAGCTCGGGGATGATGCCGAGGATGTTTCTGTGCACTTGCGTGTTGCGCCCGGGGTCCACGCACGCAGGGGTAACCTTCCGACTGCTGATGAGGTCGCCGTCATCCTTCCAGATCAGCCCGGTACCCAGCCCCGCGACATTGTTCTGCGCCGTCGGAACGGCCCGTTGGTGCAAATCAGTGACCTCCATCCTGCTTACAGCCCATTATATTATGTTCTCCTCTTCCCTTATGGCGAGGCCGGCTGGCATCCAGACCTCCAGCTGAATGAGCCTGACAAGGAATCCGGCACGCCTCTCACAAACCCGATTCATCGCGTACCGGCTTCATCAGCGTGAAACCGAGGCACAAACGATTCTTCGTGGTGGGCGGCTGCTGCAGCGTTACATGGTAGACATGTGGGCCACTGCCGACCAGAACCGTTTAAATTATTTTCGACATAATCAGTCTACTCTTCGCGTGGAACTTTACAGCGGCCTCGAGGATGCCATTCATGCAGATGACGAGAATATCGACCTCAATACTCTTGGGCAGCGCATCGTTCTGCCTTCCAGCTACATCGGGGGCCCCAGGCACATGGGCCAGCGCTTCCAAGACTCGATGGCTATTGCCCGGTACTACCGGAGCGTGGACATCTTCATGACTGTCACCACAAATCCAGACTGGCCCGAAATCGTGCGCGAGCTCTATCCGGGGCAACAACCATCAGATCGCCCCGACTTGATTGCTCGAGTTTTTCACCTCAAGAAAAAGGCAATCATCGACAATATCTACAAGAACGGGGTTTTCGGGCGTGCCGTAGCCTATGTAGACTCCATCGAATTCCAGAAGCGCGGCCTGCCCCATGTCCATATCCTGATATTCCTCGAGCAAGGCCAGAAATTGCTGACGCCCGAAGAAATCAACTCTGCTATTTGGGCGCGCTGGCCTGACCCTGAGACCCAGCCTCTTCTCTTTGAAACGGTCAAGAAGTGCATGGTACATGGACCCTGCAGTGCTGCTAACATGTGCTCGCCCTGCATGGATGGTGACCGGTGCACCAAGGGCTTTCCGAAAGCTTTCACCGATCAGACGGTTGTTGACGACGATGGGTACCCGAAGTACTACCGCCCAAATGACGGCCGAGCTTATGATGTCCGCAGGTTCATGGTTGACAACAGCTGGATTGTCCCGTATAACCCCTACTTTTCAGCCAAGTACGACTGCCACATCAATGTCGAGTGCACGACTTCTCTGGGTTGTTTCAAATACATCTGCAAATACATTCAGAAGGGTGGGGATGTTGCGGGTCTGGAGGTTCGCAATCATCGTGATGAGATTACTCGATGGATTGAAGGCAGATACATTTCGGCAGCAGAGGCTGCATGGCGATCTTATCATTTTGAGCTGCATGATCAAGTACCTAATGTTGTACGGTTGCAGGTCTGTTTATGTTTTATTTCTCTCTTTTCCATCAGGATATTAAATCATACCCAGGTTCATCTTCCAGGCCAGCACTTGGTCACGTTCAACCTGGAGGAGGATCCTCAAGAGGTTCTCGAGCGTTCAGCTGGGGAACAGACACGATTGACCGCTTTTTTCGCTGCAAATGATAACGACGGTGCCCTCGGTGCTCTTGCCCGCCAATACACATACCAGGAATTCCCTCAGCATTTCACGTGGCAGGAGAAGACTAAAAAGTGGGCCATGCGACAGAAGGGATTTGCCTTGGGACGGATGTATTTTGTACCTCCGAACTCGGGTGAACGCTTCTACCTTCGCACCCTCTTGACTGTCGTGAAGGGCCCCAGGTCATTTGCGGATCTTCGCACCTTTAACAGTGTTCTTCACCGCACCTTCCTCGAAGCGTGCCTTGCCCGTGGATTGCTCGAGGACGATGGCGAGTGGCGCCAGTGCCTAGAGGAGGCCTCCCAGATGCAAACTGGCAGCCGTCTCCGCCAGCTCTTCTCGACTTTGCTCCTCTTCTGTGAGCCGTCGCGCCCTGCGCTCCTCTGGGAGCAGTTTCGGCAACACATTTGTGATGACTTTGTTCACCGGCTCCGTACAATGGGCCGCAGCAACCCGACGGCAGAGGATGCATACGATTACGGGCTGTTCCTTATTGACAAGCTCTTGAAGGAGTCCAATCGGGCCCTCAAGGACTGGCCGATGATGCCCCAGCCGCAGCAGGATTAGCACGCCGAGGTGGTCAATGCTCTGATCGCCGAACAGCTTGATTACAATCGAGACACGGAGCGCGAACTCGCGGAGCAGAAGAAAGCTTTGCTCAATGAGGAGCAGCGGCAGGCATTTGAAAAGATCTTAGACTCTGCTCGACATCGCCTGGGCAAGACGCACTTTGTCAGTGGCCCTGGAGGCACCGGCAAAACCTTCCTCTATACCACTATCTGCCATCAGCTTCGGAGCGAGGACCAAATTGTTCTCTGTGTTGCGTCATCCGGAATTGCGGCTTTGCTGTTGCCTGGTGGGCGCACTGCTCACTCTGTCTTCAAGATTCCCATTGACGGTCTGAATCCGGAATCCTTTTGTAACATTCCCAAAAACAGTCTCTGCGCGGCTCTTCTGCGCAGGACTTGCCTTATCATCTGGGATGAAATTGGGATGCAGCATCGGTGGGCAATCGAAGCACTGGATCGCACACTGCAGGACCTACTCGATGATCGCCGCCCTTTTGGAGGAATCACTATGGTTTTGGGAGGGGATTTCCAGCAGATCCTACCTGTCGTCCCGAAAGGCTCGCGAGAAGACATTGTTGGTGCTTCGGTTCGGCGCTCCCCTCTCTGGAACCACGTGGAGGTCCTACACCTTCGGAGGAACATGAGGCTGGAAGCAGGAGGACAGGATGAACGGGATTTTGCATCCTGGCTGCTCGACATTGGGCATGGGAGACACCTCAAGGATGACGGCACAATTGATCTGCGTGACGGGATGGAGTGCGACGATCCTGCCTCACTGATCCAGTTTGCGTACCTGGGCATTGACAGCACCCCTCCCCCTCCACCCGACTTCTTCCTTAACCGCATGATCCTTGCTCCCCGGAATGCGGACGTCTCTGAAATCAATGAGACCGTCCTCAATTCTCTTTCTGGAGCGTCCAGAATGTACTTCAGTGCCGACAAGATCATCGAGGAGGCTGGTGCAGATGGGCCCGGGGATGAAACACTCATACCTGTAGCTGTAGAGTTCTTGCGCTCCCTAAACTCTGGAAGCCTACCTCCAGGGGAACTCACTCTCAAGATTGGCTGTCCTCTTATTCTCCTTCGAAATCTTGCTCCTGCTCGGGGACTTTGTAATGGAAGTCGGATGATTTTGCTCAGGATGTCGGACCGCGTGCTCGAGTGCAGGCTGGTGGGTGGAGATCACGATGGTGAGACGGTCTTGATTCCACGGATCACTTTGACTCCCTCGAATACCACCGACTTCACCTTCAAGTTCAGTCGCCGGCAATTCCCTGTCCGACTTGCATTTGCCCTGACCATCAACAAGGCTCAAGGGCAGTCGGTTAAATTCGTCGGCATCGATCTGCGGGTGCCCGTCTTCTCACACAGCCAGCTGTATGTAGCGTTCTCGAGAGCTACTTCGGGCCAGCGGGTAAAAGTGTTGTTGCACGACAATGCTTCCCTAATGCAAACTAAGAACGTAGTGTACCCAGAGGTTCTTTTAGACTAATTTAAAAGCTTCTAAATCTTCTTTCTGTGCAGTGTAGAATAATTTCGGAAAAACACATTTGGGTTGTAACTTCTGGGGGAGACTTGAAACGTATCCAATAAAATGCTGATAATTGAGATCCACAGGAACTCGGAATTTAGACATCATCCTTACATTTGGCGAGCTCATCTGGCTGTCTCTTCCAATATTTCGTTGGCACCGAGCATGTCAAGCCCTCTGGAATAAACACAATCAAACAAGTTCTTTTGTCTCTTCCTACGTCCGTCGGGTGACCTGGTGTCGGCTATCATCTCTGGAAACCTTTGGAATATTTTCAAAAAAGCTCAACAAGTCCAAACTGCCAGCTGGGCATAAATTCCACGAAAAAAACAGATACCGTCTCTTTCTGTATTTTCCCACTGCTCTCCGAATCTTCTTGCCCTTTCAGCTGTGTTCCGATGAGCTCCTCCTCCTCCTTCGTGACTTTTACTGGCAATGCCGTGCTTGAAAACCCGCGGAGTGCCTCACCGCGGGTTGTTGTTTTTGACATGGTGGTCTATGTCGGCTCCCCGAGCCTTCGAAACATCACTGGGTCTGTCCGTTTCTTCAAGGAAGAAGGGGACGAGACAACATACCCCAAGATTGGCATGTACAATGTCACCACTACTGTATGTCTTTTTTTCTGCCCTTAGCACGAAACCATTTGACCAGTACTACAGGTGGCGAAGATGGTGCCCGGCATTGAGGTCTACCAAGAAGGAAAGGTCGACCAGTACCTCTTCGTTGGGGATATCAAAAGGGCAAGTCTCTCCCCGCTCTGTCCAATTCATATTCTGTGCTCACATATGTACAGTTCTATCTATTGGAGGAGTTGCCGGAGAATAACCGGTGGAACATCAACCCGGCCCAGCTGATGACCGTCCACGTCTGCTGCGTTGTTACCAAGGATGACCAGAAGGCTGCAACCTTCCAAGGTGAACCTGAGCAGTACACCATTGCCTTGCCGATGCCAAGCGTAAGGCAGAAGAGGCTGGTGAGACTCCTCCCAAGTCCTTCTTTCCCTTCCTCGCCTACATCCCTGACTCACCCCGCTTCAATGATACCAAGAAGCCGACCCCTTTCACCAATAAATTTTCGGGATTCATGGGGTACCTCACTGGCGTTTCGGGTGCTTTGGAGGGGGAGCAAATGGTCGATCGCTTCCGCATCGAGGTCGAGACCATATCATTCATGGGTAACTATATGACGAAGCTGGCTAAGCCTGTAGTGGTCAAGAAGACGCCGGCTCCGGGTCAAGGTGTGTCTTCCTCCTCTCTTCTTTTCTTATGGTACTCACTGCTAATTCTTCCTCTTCAAAGGGTCTTCGTCGTCGTCATCCAGGACCTGGGAATACTCCGGTAGCAGTGGCAAGAGGCGCTGCACGGACGATGGTGCTGGACCATCTTTGAGCAGCCCCACTCCCCATCCTTGAATTATCTGTGCCATGACTCCTGACACCCTGACTCTCGACGCTTTTTACACCTGGCATTCCTTATACACTCTACTAATTATTAATCCCATATGCATAGTTCATTTGACTATAGACGCCTAGACACTTTGACGCTGCTTCGACTACCGCCATTCTTAATCCCAGACATAGTTCATTCCTAGACACTTTGGCGCTGCCTCGAGCATCCATTATACCGTTACACCGACAGTTCTAATCAATAATCATTCGTGTTCGCCCATGACCGTGCGGAGCACGGGTTCCTGCTAGTCTTCAATAAAAGCTTTTGCAGTTGCAAAAATTCATATTGCTCCCTATTCTAGACTCCTTGGAAGTCTGGCATGTTGGAATATACTGCTTCATCCTCCAACTCAGAAATGTTGCGATGGGCTTCGCTTGAGGTCTCTGCTGTTGAGCTTTGCCCCACAGAAACCAAAAACATTACCTTCCTCTCAACTTTAACTAAAGTCATCTTTCATATCATGGGCACTCAAGGAACCCACCAAACAATGACCATTGGGTCACTTACCAGTCCAACAGTACCACAAGCTGCTAGCCTTCAAATCCCATATTCCTACGATGAGAATGTGCCAAAATTCTTGACAGACAATCATCTGGAGTTGCAGTCATGTTTAGATCAAGTTGAAGAGATCTTTTGTCTGACAAAATGTACAAGTGTTCTCCTGAGATTTAAATCGAACTTTCAGGGTCCTGGCAAGGCTTACACGAGATTTGTGAGGACTACAAGGGTGTAGATGTGACCAAGGTTTGGAAGTGAATTCAAGGTGGAGTTAAACAAGCTAATCAGCCTTGATAACAAATTTATGAGGCAGTCCAAAAATATCTGGATACACTTGAACCGAATTTTGCAAGGGCAATACATTCAGTAGTTCCTTCAATCTTCGTCCTGAAGGGAGAAAATGGTCTGGCCAACTTGGTTCAATTGTTCCCTGGGCAGCCAGCAACTGTTATTCACAAGAAAGACCCAATTCAACTAGAAGACTTGGCTGGAATAGCTGAAACAATGGCAGAGATTGGCTACCGGTCATTGACACCAGAAAATTGTTCAGATGTGGAATTGGTGCTGGGTGTCTTGGAACCAAAGCAGACCCTTATCCAGGACCCTAAGCAAGGCAAGATTCACTTGAATGAGGATGTGAGGCTGCTTAAATCATGAACCCCAGGTTTGGTTCCCATGATCCATGCGCTGAAACTGAGACAAACAAATTTCTTCAAGGGAATTCTTCGTCTCAACCATCAGTGGAAGGCCTGGATGATCAGAACTCGGAAATGAATGATATGGGCCTGATAGGATAGAGTTACTTCAGGATGAAATTCGGACATTGAAGGCTAAAATTGCGAGGTTTCAGAACCCTGGAGTCAGCCTTCTGTTTATTATCCTTTCATACCCCAACCATCATTGAATCCAGCTTTCCTTGGCCGAAGCGACAGCTATACTACTCTGTATAGCAGCAATTTCGACTCAACTCTGAATGAGCTGGCTTGAGAAGCTTGAACCTGAAGTGGATCAAGCCAGGGTTCACAGGTGTTGAAACAATCTTCTGAGCACTTGGTTGTCTCCTAACCACAATGCATTGGGGTGCTTGGATGTGATGCAACATGGTGAATTGAGAATAACCTTAATGAAACACCACAGCTCACATGCAAATCCTATAAGCTATTGATTAAATTCACTCAAAGCCAGATACTAAATGGGCTGCTACTTTCGAACTGTGCAAGACAAAACTTACCTTGGCTAAAATACACAAGGCTTGAGGGTTGGAAATTTTACCTTGAGCACACAATGAACCAGAAAGTGATGAAGTCCGGTTCCAGAGCTTAACTTGAATTTCTAGCCTTGAAAAATGTATGCAGGCCTGGGAAGTGAGCAGCCATTGTTCTTGAATGGGCCATAGTCGAAATATGTAGGCTAGACAACACTCAATGCTCTGAATGCCACCATTCCTTGAAAGAATTGTACCAAGTGCAAATTTCAAGTTCAGCAGTAATTGAACTATCCTTTAAAACTGGGAGGAGCCAGTGAAGTCTTTATCAGTGAAGTGATGAAGCCATGTTCCAAAGAAGAGGAATGGATTGAACAATGCTGAATGATAATCCATTGCCCTTGTAATATTTGTAGCTTGTGGTCAACCACAAGTCAGAAAAATTATTGCCACTGGTATAACTGGGGCAGTTGAAATCTTTGTTTGGGTAAGAGTATATTCACCATGGCATCTGGTTCACCATGGTACTTCCCAAGGAATACAAGCCTAACATTTCGGAGGACAGACTTACATGCATGTTGTATTGCTTGTACCAAAACCGCTGGAGTCGAACATGGGACAACAACCACTATTGTTGCAAACTAAAAGTTTTGGCTGCAGCACATGGAAAAAAGAGAAGGTGAGGTCAAATACAGTAGGAAAGAGACCACTGCACCAATGTAGTAGTGATTAGGTGATTACATATTCTACATAAACAATGAAAATGACCTGGACAAAAAAAAAAAGGGTGATGCCCCAAAACAGGACCACTGCTGCTATCATCCCAAAAAGGAAATTTGATACATCCACCCAGGAACCAAACAAAGATGTGGGCACAACCACTGGTAAAGTGGGCATGCCCAGGCAGGAACCAAACAAAATGTGGGTATATCCATGTGTGAGATGGATATGCCCATCTATTGAGTAGTGGGTATGCCCATGACATGGGCATATCCATGGTGGGCATACCCACCAGGTGGGCGTGTCCACGGTGGGCATATCCACTGGATGGGCATGCCCATAGTGGGCATATCCACTGGATGGGTGTTCCCAATGTGGGCATACCCACAAGATGGGCATACCCATGGTGGGCATACCCACCAGATGGGCATGTCCATGTGGAGATATCCATGTGCTATGTGGGCATGTCCACTGATTGATCACAATGGCAGCTACTATTGGCCTTTCCTACATGCAGCCCAGTATATGGACATATATACAGTTACATGTTGAATGCAAAAGAGTGTATGATGACACCAGGTGGCTGCCAGCAAGGGAGTGAGTGTACAGATATGTGCTGTGTAAAGGGAGGAAGGCTGGAGCCAGCAAGGGCTGTGAAACCGGCCCTGCGCAGATACCAGAATTGCAAAAACACACTGGGAAGAAGCTTTTACCAGGTGCACACCAGGCACTGCCAGCAGGTGTATAGTGGCCATGGAGGGTGAAGATAGGTGCTATGTAAAGGGGAGGAGGCCTGGGGCCAGCGAGGGCTGCAAAATGGGCCCCACGCAGGTGCCAGAATTACAAAAACAAGCTGGGAAGAAGCTGCTACCAGGTGCACCAGGCACTGCCAGCAAGCATATAGTGGCCGTGGAGGGTGCAGATAGGTTCCATGTACAGGGAAGGAGGCCTGGGGCCAGCAAGGGCTGCAAAACGGGTCCCACACAGGTGCCAGAATCGCAAAAATGAGCTGGGCCAGGCCAGACAGTGGGCATGCCCACCCAGCTGTGATGTGACACATGGGTATACACATGGTGGGCATGCCCATGACAGGTGGGTATACCCACAAGGTGGTTCATACCCACCCCAGGAGGGCCTCTTAGGCCTCAACTTGATTTGGACAGATGAGGCCTATTGGGGCCCAGGTTGAGGTAGCCTGAAGTGCTTCTTGCATGTTTTGGCATGGGTTATTCGGTTATCCTCCCAGTGTAAATGAATGAGACACTGTAATTAGATCCTAATTACTAAAACCGAAAACCATTCACCCTATATCAATTGAGGTGCACAAGATCCACTAGTTGAATGGAGTGACAACACATGGGAAGAAATACAGGACACCGTATGTTTCTCGTGCCTAACCCGTTTCAAAATCCACACTGCGTCCAACGAGGTGTGGAACACACTTCCGCAGAACTGCGGCCTAGAGGGGTGGGATGTGTTTTTACAGCGGCGGAAGGAGGTGATGGGATAACTCACTTATATTTGTCTACTTCCTTTCAATGACAAGTCATTCCCTCCAATTCTTTGATTCTGATACCTCATGTCCCAGTGTTCACATTTCCAAATGCAAGATTCATAGGTACACCGGAACTGTCGTTAACATGGGAACGCGGAACATTCACGTGGAAAAGTGCGTGCTTTGGAATATTCATGTGGTTCGC
Organism: Mycena maculata; assembly: GCA_029448575.1. Classification (NCBI taxonomy): domain Eukaryota; kingdom Fungi; phylum Basidiomycota; class Agaricomycetes; order Agaricales; family Mycenaceae; genus Mycena; species Mycena maculata. The sequence continues at coordinate 159,530 of JARJLG010000172.1, forward strand.
CGTTTGAGGAATACAGGTGTGCGTAGCTGGTTCAGACCAACACTCATACACCACCGTTGCACCCGATTCCAAACGGCGGGATTCCTTCGCAGCTGACACACGTCCCAGCAATTGGTGTTTTGATTTAGTTCTATGAATGCAGGAGTACTAGTCAGAAAGCACTGCGCGAGAGTGGTGGCTCTCTTAAACGGCGACAGTCTGTATTTCCTCAATGGTGATCATCAGTAACCAATGATATGCTTTCTTGTTGGATAATCATTGTATCCACTCAATTGATTTCAGGGGTTCACACCTCTCCGCGCTCTTTCTCCTCACCATGCGGCCCAATCTTCATCACCTCGGCAGGTCCGAATGTCTGCCTTCCCACCAACCAACGAGGAATGTGGGTAGATGACGAGCTGAGGTTTCTGTCTTTGGGCGTATCAGCCGCGATCCGGCCAACGTACACCAGCGTAAACGTTAGTATTATGTTCTGCACAACATTTGGATCATTCGAGCCAACCAGTTTAAACAGAGAATACTACTAACTAGTAGCGGTTGCGCGAAACCCGACCCGATCACACGTGAAGTCTCAGCAGCACTTGTAATCTTCGTAGCACCATTGATAAGTGAGGTGATGAGCAAGAGTATTGTTCCGATGCAATAAATTGCACCAGACTCTAATCTGTACTGCAGCATCAGTAATAAGTATTTCATTCTTCTTGAAACATACGCACATCAGTACGATGGCCATGTCGTAACGAGGGCGGAGTGTTTTATCGACCGGAATGTGCGACGCATCGCGCCGCATCCACAGTATCCGACTGGTTACGTAAATTGTTAGGGCCGTGAAAACTCGCGAACACAATAACTTACCGGTGAGAGCGGTGAGCACTACATTTGTTGCAGCGGCGAGGCCATACACGATTGTTTTGTCGTGGAGGCTGACTGACACGACAGAGAGAATTCTGGTAGCTGCGATAGCACATAGTATCCAGTAAGGGTAGGAGATGAATGTTCAGGGAGATCGTTCACCAACAGTGCCTATCATAAGCAGACCCGGCAAGATAATTATCTTCTTTTGGGATCCCCATATGACGTAGCAGCGGTACAACTGGTAAGCCGGATGAAACCACGGGCATCCACAGCGGAACACGGAAACTCGACGAAAAGGGAATCTGTCAAAAAACTGGGATAAGACTGGCTGAGTCTCGATTTCTGTGGCAACAGGATAACATACTTATTTGTTACTGCCGCAATGCCGAATCACTGTGTTCCCACCCCCTGTAGACAGACCTTGGTCTACCTCTGTCTACCTCTGTCTACCCTCTGTCTACCCAGGTAGACATATGTCTACCACAGCGAGTAGACACATGTTAGTGTACCTCCGTCTACCCCTGTCTACCTCTGTCTACCCTAGGTAGACAGCCTTTGGCTACCTCCATCTACCTCAGTCTCCCTGGGTACACTGACCCTGTCCACCCATGCCAGGCTAATTTGGGCTCACCTCATTTACAGTTCACTGTGAGCTCCTCTTAAAGCAGATTTGTCAGCCAGACTATGTCTACCTTGGTATACCTTGGTCTCAGGTCTGTGTACCCCATCTACAGGGTAGACACAGGTAAACTGGGTAAGTCTACTCATCATAGACTTAGGTAGCCAGACAGGTCTGTCTACCCTGTGTCTACCCCAGTAGACAGACCCTCTGTCTACTGGGGGTTGGAACACAGTGAATGCCTCTTGGTAGCATAGTCCGTTCGACAATTGTGCCACTTGCCCATGAACTATCTGTCGCGTCGTGCGAGCAATTGAGATGGCCAAGGCAAGATTGATCGCCATTCCTGCAGTGCCCACAACGGCCATCACGCAAGTTGTGCCAATCAGAAGTTTTGTTCCTTGAGCTTTGTGACGTGAAAGCGTGTGACGAGAGAGTAGGAAAAGGAATATGTAGATCCCTGCGACCCAAATTCATTCCGCGCGTTGCACGTTGAAGAGGAGCCTGACCGTAAAGCACCAGCGAGACCTAGGCACGTTTTTCGTTTATTCAGGAGCACCATAGGTGCGGAAGAAACTCACCCCAGTCTCTTCAAATATTTGCATCGTCAGATCCCACGAGAAGTTGAATAACTCGGTGGTGGACTGTATGGTATCCCTTGCAGAAAATGCCGGCATGACAATTATACCAGGGCCAAGAAGAAGTACGAAAATCTATGATGAGAGTTGGAGATCGCTTGGAAGGAGAGAAAGAAAAGGTTGCTGATGGAAGGAGGGCGGCAAAAGACCTCCAGGTTTATACTGAATACACTCCGCAACGATCAAGATGCGAAATAGCTGCACGAGACCATTGTCTTCACAGGTTCTGTATCAAAATCTGTTGGCATGGAGTCTGACAGATGATCTGCTCGCAGGAAATGCCAGTACCCATCGCACGGCCGCCTGGGTCATGCGAAAGAAAATTAACAACTCTCCTTCTCATCATCGACGTCAGTGTATCTTGAATCTGTTGGTTATTTGCAAAGCAGATGATAAGACCACACAATCATGATGTGAGCGCGATGACTCGGAGGAGGCGGAAGTGGAGGGCAGTTGGACAGGCGTATCTGGGGTTTTGGTTTATCAGGCATCCGCTGCGGTAGCGGCATGTCCTGGACGCGTTGCAAAATATTGATATCACTGATTGGCAACTAATTAGCCATTTGAAATGATACAAGGGTCCACCGGGGTGCTTCACGCCCCGGCAATCCCTTGACTGGAATTGATGATGAACCATAAATATTGAGTGGAACCATGAGGTTGGATGCATGGGTATGGACAATGTTAAGCCAGAACATGACAGGTTGTCAGTATATAGTTTCGTGGGTATATATGTATGGGAATGGGTTTAAATGAGTACTGTACTATTTCAACCAAGTGTTCACCGGGTGTGACCAGTGACCTCAAGTGTTCAATTTCCAAGTGTTCGAATTTCCTTTTTAGGTGATTTTTCGGGATTTCCCGGGACTAAAACGCTCCATTTTGCTCAAAAACCTCAATCCAAATGACCTGGGAGCTGTGACATTTGTCAAAAGTGTTCAGTTCCCTGGCCGTTGTGACCAGTGACTGAACACTTGGTTGAAATAGTACAGTATTAGCATGAAAAGACTGATGGGCCAAAAGGGGAGAAACAGAATGGGAGGGCTTGGGCAGGTAAAACACAGGGTTTGACCAGATTTGAAGTGTATTAGTCTGCAGTGCTTGTCTTTCGATCTTGTCTGCAGTTTTTTTTGGAGAGCAGCCTCGGAACGGCATTTGACATGTTGAGTTGAATATTGTCGTACATTTCGGAATGTGAGGGTTATAGAGGTACACATATATGTTGCACCAGTCAAGCATCAGATACGTTTGATGAGCGGGAGCTTCTGCAACAGGCCAAAGTTTTGCAGGGAATTCACGGTCGTGGAGCATGCAAGTATGAGACATCGAGAATGCGGAAGGGAGCGAGGAGTTCCTTTTGTCTGTCAAAATTCCTGAGGCACCGCATCCCTTAATCGGGAGGGGAGGATTCAGAAAATGACCCCGAGGTTGAACTACTGGCGAAGTTTGAGGGTAGAATGGGTAGTTGGACTCCGATGATTGATATTAGCCCTTTTCAATAGGGAGGTGCACCAATAGTCATGGTGCAGTTGACTTGGTCAATACATGACCCCACGTCGTTCATGTCAACGTGTCCAATACATGGCCCACATCGGTATCAGCGCCAAAGCTGCGGTGATTGCCTGTTGAAGTCCAAAAGGCTCCAGACACGACATAATCTTATAAAGAATTAGAAGCTGTAGAGATGTGGGAACAATGCGGGAAGATGTGTATCCGTTTCGGAAAGATGCGTACCATGGTTCATTCCGAAGCGGAGTTTAAAAGGCTTCGGACACACGCATAAGAGAGATATTGCTGCACTGCACCACTTAGCTATCTGTCCTTGGCACTAATCAATCTCTGTCCATCAGCCCATATTATTGCTGAACCTTTAGGTTTGGCTACACAGGGGAACATCCAGTTTGCGTATCAGTTTTTTACCTGTGTGTCATGCAGATTTGGTCATCACATAAAAACATTGGTAGCACAGAGTTGATGAGAAATAACAAGCAATCAAAGTGCGAGTTGATTTTTACAACCTTTTGCCTTCTAATTCCTGGATTCTAGCCTGTTTCACCAATGAGAGGCACAAAAAATCTGTCAAGTTCAATTTCAGCCATTAGTCATTTCTGCTTGATGTTCAGGTTGACGTGAGAATTATATTGAGACGTGTAAATACACGTGCCAGGGTGTTGTAGTGGCAAATGGGCTTCATTAGTGCCAGGTTTTAAGGCACAAATGAATACATGATGCCTGTTGGAGGTTGCAAGTAGTAACATGCAAGTAGTCTAGTGGTTATTACAACCTCCAACAAAATATAGAATCCCTTACAGGATTTTTCTATTCCCCTGTCAATTTGTTATCTGAGCATCACACGAGGTCAGGTCCCTCCTCAACACTGGTACCTCTCCCAGTAACAATTCATCCTCAACTGGGGTTCAATCTGGCAGCCTTCCAATCAGGGATTCTTTAATTTGTTAGAGGTTGTAATAGTCACTAGACTACAATGCCAAGGGAAATTATGACCTGTGATGCAGATGCAGCAGCAAGAGGCTAGGTAAATTATTCAAAAAATTATCCAGAGTGGGGTTTTACAATATAGGCTTTGAATTTGAACATGGTCTCATTTCTGCCCTGACACCTTGGTATTTGCTTTGAATTTTTGTGCAGTGTTGGCGAGGCTGCTGAAATGTTGAAGTCAATTCAACCCATACTTACCTTTATTGAACCAATACATTACCTTTATTATGGAGTCTATCTGACACTTACATAAAGGCAGGGACTAACCTCAAAAAATGGTCCACACGGATGCCACTTGCTTTCACCTGAACTTTATATCTTGTGTATTGTATTGTTTGATGTTTCGGGTTTCATTGTGTTGTGTTCTACTTATTATTTTCTGCATACTTCCGCTACACTGTATAATTAATGTTGATGAACACCATCTTGGCAGTCATCATTATAGTGCAGAGCCATTTCATATCCACCTAAAGGTTCAGCATCCGCCTCGAAGAGGCCTAATCCATGTCATCTGAGACCCCTTAGTGGGCCACTTGCATGATATAAGCCGGTTGGATGCATAGACCTGGGATTTGGTACCTCTAGGATGGAATACAATGTATGTGGATGGCATGCGTCAAATTTGGAGGAAAGTGGTGGCGGCGATCAACAGCTGTGCTGGGTTTTTGATCGGGATGACGGCATGTGCACTGTGAACATCATTCCTTGTCTCCGAACACTTTCTTCCGCTTGTTCCTCCACCGATTCCTGGCCGATTGACAAGGTCAGGGGCTCGTTCTCATGCCTAGATCCAGGATAATGATATGTGATTTTTATGAGAACAAAAAATGTTCCCTCTTGGCTTGCTGAGCCCCAAGAAGACCCTGATTTGAGCTTGAGTGGCAGATTTTCGACCTCTCTCCATGGTGAGCCAACCGTGTATGCTACGGAGCTGAGAAGATTGCCTTAAAACATGTACTTTACAATGTGCTTTTGTGTACCGTTGATACCCCAAAAATCAAATATGGTTGATTTGGCACCTGATTGATGTTCTTTTCAAACATACATGGTGAATAAGATAGAAATCAATCAAGTTGAAAAGACCTATGAATTCTAGTCATGCCTGTAATCCTTTCTTACTTCATTGAATCTCGCTAAATCAATCAAGATATATTAGACTACGAATACACAATCTTTTCATAGGTCTTTTAAGCGACCTTAAAAGGTTCCCATCCTGGGTGTGTGATATCAGTCCGAATGAACGATGTGAGGAGGTGGCCCACTAAGCTGTTTTTGTCATTTTAGGAAACCGCCAGAACAAAAAATTCCGTAGGTCGACGTGTAAATTTGCGGAAACTATCTCAATTCACTGACAGGATGGATACCTTAATGTGAGATCCCATGTAACCATGTTTACCGTATTTTACGTTTGGGCACGAGGTCAAAAAGGCCCTGGTGGCCCACTAAGCAGTCGCGGATAATAAATAAATATAAAAACAGTCCGAGTCAATGACTCGGGCTCGATTCGAGCGAGCGTCTGCTGGGGTAACACAACCTCTTTGTAAGATACTGCAGACGCGGACCTGTCTTGCAATGAGCCTTAACTCCTCCCCTGTTCTCACGGGTCAACCTTAGAACCGTAAATATTAATTTCAACCAGGAAGCAATGCACATTTCAGATGGACGGACCAGCTGGGAGAACCCAAATTCCCTACGCCCTGGCCAGGATGAACGCCGAAAACCTCAGCGGTCGTGCGCGATCCTGACATGCGTGACACATTTGCTCTTTTCTCACTGAAATATCTGGTGTGTCTTAACGATCACGCGGGAATGTGGATGGGATGGGATGCTACACTTTGAATCACGATACATGTTGCCAGCAGAACCGCGAGGAAATGCAGTTCTCATAATATTCTCGGGCCTTCTCTTGGTAAATAACTGATACATATGTTTGAATCCGTGGCACAGATAATGCGGGTGCAGCGGGGCGTTCCTACGCCTGCACGAAGGGGCCCACTGCCTTCAACGTCCAGCTCGAGCCTCGCCGAATAATGTAGTCTGGATTACAATCCGTCTACTCCAGCCGCCCCCGCCTCCGTGCAACAGGCAGCAGCGGCCCCTTCCCCGTACTCCTCCCTCTGAATCTCCTCCACACCGCCCTCCACCCCTTCTCCCGCACCTCCCTCCCCGTCCACACAGCGCCCGCCAGCCCCGCGCCCACCACCAAATGCCAAAACACCCCCAGCCGCCGCCGATACAGCCACAACAGCTGCAGCACGTATTTGAGAATGACCTTCGCGCCCAGCTTCGAGGACCCGGCGGTGCGCACGCCGAACGAATATGGCACTTCCGGGGGGCGGGAGGCAGCGGGGATCGCGAGGAGGAGCTCGAGCGCGATTTTGAAGCCCTGCGGGGAGAGCGGGCGCGCGGCGAGGAACTGCGAAATCGGCGATGAATAAGGCGTAAATAAATGCAGCGAACGAGCGGAACGCACCGCGTCCTTGCGCACAGCGAAGAACCCCGTCATCGGATCGCTCGCGGTCGTGAGCGGCCGCGCGAGGATGCGCGCGCCCCAGGAGATGACGCGGCGGTACAGAGGCCAGTTCGCGTCCATGGAGACGCCGCGCCCGTAGCGCGTGCCGAGCGCCATCGGCGCCGCGCCTTCGTCATCGTCATCGCCCTCCGGACCCAAGGCGGCGAGAAGAGCAGGGATTGCAGACGGCGGGTGCTGCAGGTCCGCGTCCATGACGACGAGGCGCGCGCCGCGCGCGCGCTCGAACCCGCGCAGCACCGCCGAGCTCAGCCCGCGCTCCCCGCCCTCCCTCGGGCGCGTCAGCAGCTCCACGCGCTCGTACCCCTCCTCCCGGAGCCGCTCCACTTCCTCCTCCGTGCCGTCCTGCGAGTCGTCGTCGACGAAGACGATCTCCGTCCTTTCTGCGATGGCCGGGGGCAAAGAGGAGTACGTGGCCTGCACGAGCGGCGCGAGGTTCGCGCGCTCGTGGAAGGTGGGGACGACGATGGAGGTGGTGATGCGGCCGGCGGGGGGCTGCGGGGGCGGGGTGTGCTGCGCGGAGCGGCGGGGGTCGTACAGCGCGGGGGAGGGGGTGAGGAGGTAGGAGAGGAGGGTGCAGAGGAGGAGGAGCGGGAGGACGCCGGAGGTGAGGTGGCGCGAGAGGCGGCGGTCGCGCGCCCACGCGGGCAGGGAGGATCGGAGGGACGACAGGGTGGCAACCTAAGGATCCCAGGCGAGCAAGGTACACAGAAAGATGGGTGGATGAAGCCGAAGGGAGCGCGAAAGAGGCTGCAAGGTCAATTGGAATCCAGAAACCTTCTATTCGAGCAATGCGGTTTGGGAATTGGTTTGGGGACAGAGATCTTAACCGCCAAGTTCGGAGTCAATAGCCTAGTCCTTCACGCCAGAGAGAAAGCCTGAGCTGGTTTGAGGGAGACTGCAAGACGATGCCAGCAGTTAGGCATCACGAATAGGAATCAACACAGCCAAATAGATCGCCAGTCTCGGTCCGAATTTCCGAAAAACTTCATTTCTTAACCGTACTTCAAGCTTGAAGGGCCGGTCTAAATGCGGCTGCATAACGGACCCCTAACATAATATTTGGACTAGATTTCGAGCTGGAGCTGTAGTTCACAAATTACAACGACGCAAGCGGCCAGAAATCAAAATTCAACCCAAATTCAACCACTCATTTATCATGTGAGGTACGGGCAGGAATTATTGTGTCCCGACCCCAGAAAAAGGAGCAACAAGGTCGGAGTTATCGGCACTGGACTCTGGAGAATGCTCCAACTTCGTGCACTCGGCCATGCATGTGTGGACCGGCCCAACTTTACGACTTGGGTTCGACTTTCCACCCAGGACAACAAAAATCCAGGCTGCCTCTTTTTCGAAGAACAGAATAATTGAACTTAACTGTCCTGCCGCAGACAGACTTGCTCCCAATCTCAGGCTGCGTGGACTATCAAAGAAAAAGACGTTGGCTTTTCACCTTTACGACGGTGCATTGAAGTCGCCCCCGCGAATGGAAGGGAGATGCGAAATAAAAAGGGCTCCAAGCATAGGCGGCCGTGGTGCTCAAGAAGAACGAAAGAGCTGTGAAGGTATTCCGGAATTTTCAATTGGGATCAATGCGTTACGAAGGCCGATCAAGTTACGGATGACAGTCCTGTTGTCCGTCTTCCGCCGCAGACGTCGAGGCGTTCCTCCGAGCGATCTTTGCTTCCAGGTGTGGATCAGACAGAGCGTCTCCGTCGAATGTGCGTAATTAATGCCTGGTCATGCAGTTATTTCATGCCTCCACCTAGCCATGGAACGCGGAAATTCACTTGGAAAAGTGCGGGCTTTGGAATATTCATGTGGTTTGCCGTTTGAGGAATACAGGTGTGCGTAGCTAGTTCAGACCAACGCTCATAAACCACCATTGCACCGCGCACCCGATCTCAAACGGCGGGATTCATCCGCAACCGACACACGTCCCAGCAATAGGCTTTGATTTAGGTCTATGAATGCACTCTGGTAGGCTCGTGTCCAGCCGTTATAGTTGCAGCACAATGACGAGCAAGCAGGTATTGTGTACTATAACATTACCTGCGTGCTCATCAATACTCCCGCACTATACTTAACGGCTGGACACGGGCCTAGCACTCTGACCAGGAGTACTAGTCGGAAAGCACTGCACGAGAGTGGTCGCTCTCTTAAACAGCGACAGTCTGTGTTTCCTCAACGGTGATCATCAGTAACCAAATGCCTCAATGATATGCTTTCTCGTTGGACAACCATTGTATCCACTCAATTGGGTTCATACCTCTCCGCTCTCTTTCTCCTCACCGTGCGGTCCAATCTTCATCACCTCGGCAGGTCCGAATGTCTGCCTTCCCACCAACCGACGAGGAATGCGGGTAGATGACGCACTGAAGTTTCTATCCTCGGGCGTATCAGCCGCGATCCGGCCAACGTACACCAGCGTAAACGTTGGTATTATGTTCTGGACAACAGTCAGATCATTCGAGCCAACCAGTTTAAACGGAGAATACTACTAACCAGTAGCGGTTGCACGAAACCCAGGCCGATCACATGTGAAGTCTCCGCAGCACTTGTAATTTTCGCAGCACCATTGACAAGTGAGGTGATGAGCAAGAATATTACTGCGATGCAATAAATTGCACCAGACTCGAATCTGTGCTGCGGCATCAGTAGCAAGTATTTCATTCTTCTCGAAACATACGCACATCAGTCTGATGGCCATGTTGCAACGAGGGCGGAGTGTTTTATCGACCGGAATATGCAAAGCATCGCGTCGCATCCCCAGTATCCGACCGGCTACGTAAATTGTTAGGGCCGTGAAAACTCGCGAACACAATAAATTACCGGTGAGAGCGGTTAGCACTACATTTGTTGCAGCGGCGAGGCCATACGCGATTGTTTCGTCGTGGAGGCTGACTGATACGACAGAGAGAATTCCGGTAGCTGCGATAGCACATGGTAGCCAGTAAGGGTAGGAGATGAATGTTCAGGGAGATCGTTCACCACCAGTGCCTATCATAAGCAGGCCCGGCAAGATAATTATCTTCTTTTGGGATCCCCATATGACGTAGCAGCGGTACAACTGGTAAGCCGGATGAAACCATGGGCATCCACAGCGAAACACGGAAACTCAACAAAAAAGGAATCTGACAAAAAACTGGGGGTAAGACTGGCTCAGTCTCGATTTCTGTCGCAACAGGATAACGTACTTATTTGTTACCCACGTAATGCCGAGTGCGGTCGCAAGCGTCTCTTGGTAACGCAATCCGTTCGACAATTGTGCCACTTGCTCATGAACTATCTGTCGCGTCGTGCATGCAGTTAATACGGCCAAGGCAATATTGATCGCCATTGCTGCAGTGCCCACAACGGCCATCACGCAAGTTGCGCCAATCAGAAGTTTTGTTCCTTGAGCTTTGCGACGTGAAAGCGTGTGAAGAGAGAGTAGGAAAAGACAAATGTAGATCCCTGTGACCCAAATTTATTCCGAGCGTTGCACGTTGAAGAGGAGCCCTACCGTAAAGCACCAGAGAGATCTAGGCGCGTTTTTCGTTTATTCAGGGGCGCCATAGGTGTGGATGGAACTCACCCCAGTTTCTTCAAATATTTGCATCGTCAGATCCCATAAAAAGTCGAATAGCTGGGTGGTGGACTGCATGGTATCCCTTGCAGAAAATGCCGACATGAGAATTATACCAGCGGCCAAGAAGAAATACAAAAAGCTATGATGAGAATCGGAGATCGTCTGGAAGGAGAGAAGGAAAAGGTTGCTGACGGAAGGAGGGTGGCAAAACACCTCCCGGGTTTATACTGAATGCACTCCGCAACGATCAAGATGCGAAATAGCTGCACGAGACCATCATCTTCGCAGGTTCTGTATCGAAATCTATTGGCGTGGAGTCTGACAGATGATCTGCCCGGAAATGCCAGTACCCATCGCACGGCGCCTGGGTCATGCCAAAGAACTCTCCTTCTCATCCAACGGCGACGTCAGTGTATTTAGTCCTGTATTTACCGCGCATGAACTATTCGTGATGAGCCTTATTCCAAATCATCGGAGTTTGAATTTCTTCTACGTATAAGAAAGACAACATACCCATTGTTACACAATCCAACAGCCTATAATACCATTTTTAACCCCTACAAGAATTCCTGTCTTCTCATAATTTACAGAAATCGTTCACAAGGTGCACTACAACGGCGAAATATCATGTGATGGTCCCAAGCCTTCAACATTCCTTGCTCTATAAATCCTGAGAAAAATCCAGGGGACCCTTCATTTACTCCATAAGGGCCATAGAGGTTCCATGAGGGGCTGATCGGGTAGAGAGGATGCAAAGGCCAAAGCAACAGAGGGCAGAGCTCCCATCATTTGTAATAAGGGTCTTTCGAAATTCTCACATTAGGCGCTCAGCAACGCCTTGAACTTATCTTTTGCGCCCGAAACTGTGGATACTCCCACAGTAGGCGCTCGGAGAACCTGAGAAGTCATTGCCTTCGGTGAAATGCGCCCAAAATATGTGTCATATCAACTTTCCTTGGAGACGGCGCGAATTCAAGCGCTCATCTCTTAGGAGTATTCTACTGGGCAACCCGGCTTTCAATGGGAGCCCCCATGACAAAATTGGTGTTATTTGGAAACCCGGATATTGAGGGTTCTCCGCGGCCGGATGCCCAGGCAGTGCCGACACTGCCATGATAGCAGCCCGGGTTCAACCCTGGGTCGTGGTCAGCCGTGTCATCTGTTAATATCCATGCCGAGATAGACTGTGACTTGTATATGGTTGGGAAGACCACGTAAGGTGACTGAAATAAGGGGCCGAGTTGAGGGTAGAAGGGTCGAGGGTCGAGGAAACAAGGAAAGGGGAGGCCATTGCTGGTGACCTTGGTAGACTGGACGGGCTTTTATGGCACCCCGCTGCCGGACTATGTCTAACGGTGAGAAAATGGTCAATTGCTTAACCAAATTGTTGCCCTGATTGTCATGGACCCAGTATGTTGGCCAAGGTCAGTCTAGTAGAGCAATAGAGCTCACCTGGTGATCAGCACCGCGTCTGCTTAGATATTTCAAAATCCAAATTTATGAATGAACCAGTGCAGAATACAGTAAAAATGGGCTGGAGTAGAAACAATCAGAGAAATACTGGCTTACTGGGCTCTGTGGAAACATAATCTTTACCAGAGGTCCGACAGGGTAATCAGACTGAAGTCCAAGATGAAAATCAGGATTTGCGGTGAGTCAGATAGCATATGGAGATCACACAGTAGCAACCAAGATCTACTGTTATTTGGTGCAGGATAGATACCAGGAACAATAATCCACTGCTGGCAGCAGGAAGTGCATATGGAAGTAGAGTCTTGGAAGTACAGTAGCACAGCTCATAATGCATAACATTGGTGGACCTCCAAATGCTATGCATTATGAAGTTTATGCATTGCCATATTTGAAAAAATCTCGCTTAGAAAACAAGGAATTACTTTAGTGTATCTATGCAGAAGTGCCTTGCATATCATCCAAGGCCACCTGCTTGGCTTCAGTTCTGCATGCATTTTGAGGTTCCACGACAGAGTTTGAAGTGATCTGTTTTCTGACTGTCCATACAGCATGAGTTTTTGTCACCTATTATCTCAGACTGACCGTGCTACAGTCTTTGAGGCATCCTTGGCAGGTCTTGGAAGTTGAACCCCTCCTGATTATATGGCTCTGTTGGAAGAAGTCTCAGTTTCTGGGTTGATTCTGAGGGTGGCATAGAGGCCAAACTGATGTTCACCTCAGCTTGCCACCAGTCCTGATGTCAGATAACACGTCCACATCGTCATAGGCACCCCACAAAGAATAGAAATTGAGTTCTGAGATCACGCAATACATTCAGGGTGCATTTACAGTGTTCCAAGTTCATTTGGTCCGAAATTATAGACTCTGATAATGCATAAAGTGCTGTGAGGTCCTATGCATTATGCATTACGTGTTTTTTGCATAAATCCCCGCCTACCAAATTGGTGGACACACAAAAGCGATGCATTATGAGTGTGCCGTTGCTACAGAGCACTATGTTATCCAGACATCAGTTTGGCCTCTATGCCACACTCAGAATCAACCCAGAAACTGAGACTTCTTCCAACAGAGCCATATAATCAGGAGGGGTTCAACTTCCAAGACCTGCCAAGGATGCCTCAAAGACTGTAGCACGGTCAGTCTGAGATAATAGGTGACAAAAACTCATGTTGTATGGACAGTCAGAAAACAAACTCTGTCGTGGAACCTCAAAATGCATGCAGAACTGAAGCCAAGCAGGTGGCCTTGGATGATAAGCAAGGCACCTCTGCATAGATACACTAAAGTAATTCCTTGTTTTTTAAGCAAGATTTTTTCAAATTTGGCAATGCATAAACTTCATAATGCATAGCGTTTGGAGGTCCACCAACGTTATGCAATGACCTGCGCTACTGTAGGTTGACATAGGGCTGGCTGGCAGCTATATTGACTACAGATGCTACGTAGCTCCCTGCCAAAGTTACTATTGAACAATTTCAGCGATATAACTAACTGGGGAACTATGAGCCCACGAGTTTTCCTGATGTACCCTCACACTCAAGCTCTCTCATTGCCATTGGTCAATACTAGCCATATGACCAGGCTCTGTGTGCTTTACGGCAGCACTGATGAACCATTCAATATAGTAGCTGTTCTGTTCAATGTACGAGTACGTATTAACGGGTGTCTTCAAGTCTTTTGCGTAGAGTGGCCTGGCTCCTGACCGGAATTGGTTTTCCGACCATTGTACTTACTGGGTCCCAAAATGGCAAAAATCACGAAAAAGAAATAAGAAAGGAAAGACACTGAAAGCTTTTTGGCAACTTGATACAGGCCTTTTTTTACATGGCTCTACAGTATTGTAACTTCCCCATTATCCCTGTTATACCAATGTATTGGAGCATAGCCCGGGAACATCCCGGAACCGTATGGAACAATCTGCCAGTATGTAGATTCATCCAGTGTATTCTATTTATTATGACTCCAATCCTGACTCCGTATGACTCACGTCTCTCAGTAGTATTTAAGACAATGTATTCTGTACTATGCCAATAACAACTTTATCTTGAACCATAAAATTCCTGTGTCATATATAAAGCCTAGCAGATCCCGCGATTCAGTACTGCATCTCCCACCAAAGTAGCGGTGTTGGTGCTGGTCTGAGGCTAGCGCGGAGATACGTTTATATAACTATCTTTGTTGTTATCATTCAAATATAAAGTGGTCTTGTTGGCAAATATAAGCTTTAAAGGACTTAAGCCATGTTCGTGGAGAGTCACGACACTTGTGTGAAAGGCACCTGTTTGGTTGTTACCTCAGGTCTGCTGTTGGCACTGTTCCAGTGAGTTCAGTCACAGTACCTGGTCATTGGCATCCGTTCCAGTGAGTTCGGTTGCGATCCAAAGTCTAGATCCAGTGCGGTCTCCATCAGAGTACGGCAGGAAATCCTATCTAAATCTAGAGAGACTTATAGGTCTTCGAGATATCTTTTTGAGGTGTCTAGAAGTATAAAATATATAAAACCCATATCGCTTCAGTCGAAGTAGATAATCCCTGGTCAATCTTTGACTACTTTGTGCTCATACTAGTCCTAATAAGACTTCTATTGAGTTGGCATTTTCGAGACACGAACCTGAGAAGTTCAATCTTACCTGTAAACTGCAGGACGACCCGAACTCAATTGTGTGTGTGTGTGTGTGTTGGTTGTAGTGTTTTTAGTTGGTTAGTTGCCATCTAGCAGCTTTCTGATTATCTTCACAGACATCAGTGTACCCATAGTCACCGTTTCACCGGCCTGAATCTATAATCACACAGTTTATTAGCGACACTCTATTCTCATCGAAGAATCAGCACTGACAACTCTGTAATACAGACCCGTACCAATCTACTCGCTTCTGGACATGACCGAACACTCTACACGCATTGAACTCCTCAATGAGGAGAGCTGGATGCCATGGAAGCGTCGCATACTCGCGATACTCCGTGACAACGAACTCGAAGGTTACGTTGATGGCACCGAGGCTTACCCGACGGCAGCAGATCCAGCAAAGCCAACTGTGGATGAGAAGAAATTGATATCAGCATGGACCAAGGTCGATGGCAAAGCAAAATTGAACTTGCTTTGGGAAATTCCCAAATGGTACATCTTGCGGGAGCTACAACTGCGGCCCAGATGTGGGTGCAACTTTGCACTGTCAAAGAAGCCAGAGGTCAGCTAGGTATCATATCGTATTGACGGAGACTCTACCGTACAATAGCCGAAGAAGGCACAGACATTGCAGCTCACAGTACGGAGCTGCGCTCTATTCAGGAGCAACTGAACACAATGAGTAGCCTGGTATAGGACCAGGAATTCCTCATCGTGTTGATCACCTCTCTCCCAGAAAGCTGGGACTCATTCACGAAGCTCGTACCTGGCAGCAAACAATGGTAAGTTAACAACTAACCCAGTGCCAGCTGCCAACGTACCTTCCCCGGTGGGCCTGCGAGCCCCATCACTGTCAGTTCTCACGAACTAGTTGCCCTCATTCTTCATTTCTTAACCGCATCTCACGGTACTTCAAGGGCCGGTCTAAATGCAGCTGCATAACGGACCCTTGACATAATATTTGAATCGAGTTGGAGCTGTAGTTAACAAAGTACAACGACGCAAGCGGCCAGAAATCGAAATTCAACCCAAATTCAACCACTTTCTTTATGATGCGAGGTGCGAGCAAAAAATTATTGTGTCCCGACCCCAAGAAAAAGAGCAACAAGGTCGGAGTTGGACTCTCCAACTTCGTCCACTCGGCTACGCAGCGTCCCCATGCATGTCTAGACCGGCCCAACTGTACGACTTGGGTTCTACTTTCAACCCAGGACAACAAATGTGTCCATTCTTGTGTCGGTAAGTTCCCCCATATCGTTTAGGGAATCGATGTGCGATGGAGCTGCTTCCGTTGCGACAGGACGTGTCCAAGGCATCATGCCGACCCCGAATCGAACGAGTGCCCACCGAGATATTGACATCAAATCATTGAGTGTGGGTGCGGCCACGAACCTCCTACTACGGACCTCCTGCGAAGGGCGTTCTTACGAAGATTTGAATCTGAATCAAGTGGGCAGGTTTAATGATTGCCTACGAATCCAGGCTGCCTCTTTCTTCAAGAAGAGAATAGTTGAATTTGACTGTCCTGCTGCAGACAGACTTGCTCCCAATCTCAGGCTGCATGGATTATCAAAGAAAAGGATGTTCGCTTTTCACCTTTACGTGTACGACAGCGCATTGAAGTCGCCCCTGCGAATGAAAGAGAAATAAAATAAAATAAAAAGGGCTTCAAGGGCGTCCCCAGTCCCTATGGGGATCAATGACCAAGCCGGGATCGCGTGGTTCAGGCAGTTGAAGGCTGAACAAGCTCTCCGCGAAGGATCCACAGTGCGGAAAGCGTGAGTACCAGGATGGATCACAGAAAAATAAAGGAAACCTAGGATGGAAGTAGTTGAATCGCTTCATTCTCCTCCGAGTCTGGACTGCGCGCGGACCGACGCAGCGCGGTACCGCATCATACCGGCCATCACACGGCAACCAGGACCGGAACTTTTCTCCCACTCAACGGCTGTTCGAGACTGCTGGGCTCTGACGATGATCATGAGTGAGAGGACTTTCTTCGAGACCAATCAATCTTGTCTTGGTTGGCTTGTTTGCCAACTATCTAACTCAGTAATCCAAGTATCCTGTGAACTTGAACTGGTTAGAATTTTTATCCACGCGTATCTCAAGGGAAATGAAACATCGTCTATTGAAACGACCTCCTATATTCTTCGCACTTCCCTTCGTTAATCCCCTTCGTTAATGCGGGGGGAGGGGGGGGGGCGTTACAATAGGTGTTTGGCTTCCATTACAAACTGTACATGATCCAATCATTAATGGCTCGGGCTTGATTCGAACGAGCGGCTTCTGCTCAAGTATTCGATGATATTGCGGATGCGGGTGTCCGCGAGCGAACCCTTCTTGGATCTGCTTGGAAGAAATATATAGGCGAGGCTCAGGCTGAGGCTATTAACGAAGACCAACATTTGACGCTCAATGTCAACCAGTTCAACCACCATGATAAATATTTGACAGATGAACAATGGATCTCCGTAAAATTCCCGCATTCTTGAATCGTTGTTATGCATTGCCAACTGTCACCGAGTGAGGGAACAATCCGTGATGCGGAATGACTGATGAACAACCATTAGCTCTTGATTGGAACGGCAAACTTTCCCACTGCCAATTGTCGCAAGTTGGAATTAAAAGCCCTAAATAAAACACAGTAATTGAACCGATCCAACACACTGAGTATATGAATGAGACACTGTAATGAGACCCTACAAATTTGCAAAAACCGAAAACCATACACCCTATATCGAAGAACATATTTGGCCGCTATGCAAAACTAAAACCAAACGGAAAACAAGAATCTGACCAATATTTCAGATTCCCATGTGGATAAATGGTATCCAGCGCTCATATGGAACTTTCGGGGCCTTCAATTTATTCACAGCCAGGTGGAGCGCCTCTGCTGCATCGCTTGCTTGGGGCTGCCTGCCATCTCGAAATAGATGAGAATAAACACTCTCTGCAACCAATGGTCCATCCTGATCATTCATTGACCACAGGGTGCCAATGGCACCATGGAAACCTGCAGCAATGAATCCACCTCCAAGATGAAAAGATTCATTAACAAGGGTGTCATCACCCATTGCTGTCTGGCATGCAGCAAGGAATACAACCTCTGCATTTGAGAGTGACATGTGAAGAATTGTTTCTAGCTCCAACTCCCCATTGTAAAGTAAAAGCCGACTTTTTGTTGGCACGCCCAAATCCTGGACTCCATGACAAGCCAAGTGGATCCAGGAGCAGTTCTGGAGTAGGTTCTTTGCAGCAGCTGGGGTTGCCTCTTCTCCTATGAGGCATTCCCGATTAGGATCTTTGATAATAGAACAAATCTTCTCCACCTCTTCCTGTACCCCTTTGAGGTAGTTTGCTCCACAATTGCCAGTATGTGTTACTCCAAACACTCCTACCTTGGCCTGCATGTTAGATGGCTTCTTGGATTGTGCCTCCAACAATGATCCTAAGGTGGCGGTATAGGAATGGATGAACTGATCAGTCGGAGGGCATGCATGCAAGGGCAGGCCAGTGAATGATCCGCTGGGAAGCCACCATAATCGTCCATTATGAATACCATGCTATTGAAACAATTAGGGAGAACTAAATCAGGTGCAATAACACTCACTGATGCTAAAACCTGATATACAAGTTCAACAATATTATTCCAAAGCCAAGTCAACAAATCTTTGAAATGCTCCTCAATTGATTTGGAGCTGAACCTGAATCCTTCTCAGTCTCCAAAAAGTCTAGTGGAGATGGATTCTCCACGGGTTCTGACAGCACAATGATTCAGTAGCCGTTTGAGGACACTTTGTTGGTATTTCAGTAAATCAAGGGTGACATTTGGAAGTGCAACATGGACAGGATTTGACAAGGGATTGGCAATGATGATTCCATCACAGCCCTTTTCATGACTGTTCAGGAGGACAACTTGTCCTCCTTGTGTTGCATGAGATAGAACCTTATATGGTGGAGGAAGCAGAAAATGTTCAAGGCCAGGTTGCCTGCGAATGGTTTGAAGCAACTCTTGTCTCTCACGTGCAACATGGCTTGGATTGTTGGTTGTCCCACTATAGAGTACAAATGAAAGTTTCTGCAACTTTTCTGCCAGGTCTGGAGGAAGTATGGCAAGATCTGGTTTGAGTTGAAGGATTTGGTGAAATATGGTAGCAAGTCCCTGCTCAAAGAGTTGGACAGCAGAAATTAGATCAGAAAGTGCAATGGAGGATTGTGTGGCAGCAGAAGCTGTATGTCCAATGTCAAGTCTGCGAATGGCATCTTGCCGAACAGGGATGCTATGGCCTATCCAAAGAAGTTCTGGAAGTAGATTGAAGGCGGCAGAATAGGCAGTAGAACAGTATGTAGGTTGAAATTCTGTGGAGGACGAGGCCCACCGCAAGGCAGCATGCCAAGAGGATTCAGGATTTGCAGGAGCCTGTGTCCTGAATGAATCAGCATAATTGGTATGGACAAGCTCCAGATATTCCGGTTTTTTTTTTTTTTTTTTTTTTTTTTTTTTTTTTTTGGTGGTGCGTTTGTTATGACCTTCGGCAACTAACAATTGGTTGGTCCGCAAAGTACGTAGGGATCATGTGACCCTACACCAAAGGCGGGAATGCTTTTACGCACGAGCGGCAGATGCCGAACAGTGTGGGACTCAACCGTAAATTTAATTACGTAATACCCACTAGAACCCTCCTAATGAACAGCTTAGCCGGGGTTCGAACCCTCGATCTCCGAGGCCCGGCGGTCTCCGATTTACTCAGAGACCAGGGATGATGGTTACTGTTTGTCCATTCAACCCCTGATATTCCGGTTTTTGAAGCTCCTGATACTGAATTGTGAAAGCCATGGCAACCCATTGCAGCTGAAATACCCGGTCAGGGTGGTCTTCTGGTGTCAGGTCCATGGCCTCTTTGAATCTCTGGAGTGCACCCTCCAAATCCTTCATGTCTCCAAATCTCTGGTACCGATCTGTAAGGGACACAGCAAGATTTTGGAGGCAGCCTACCCTGTCAGGGTGGTCTGCTGGGGTCAGATCTACAGCTTCTTGATTTCTCCGGAGTGCAGCCTCCAAATCCTTCATGTCCCCCAATCTCCGGTACCGATCTGTGGGGGACACAGCAAGGTCATGTAGAATGCGTGCCCTGCCAGGATGGTCAGCCAGGGTCAGATCCAGAGCTTCTTGCTTTTTCTCCAGTGCAGCCTCCAAATCCTTCATGTCTCCCAATCTCTGATACCGATCTGTAAGGGATATGGCAAGATTTTGCAGGCAGCCTGCTCTGTCAGGATGGTCTGCTGGGGTCAGATCTACAGCTTCTTGATTTCTCTGGAGTGCAGCCTCCAAATCCTTCATGTCTCCCAATCTCCGATACCGATCTGTAAGGGATATGGCAAGATTTTGCAGGCAGCCTGCTCTGTCAGGATGGTCTGCTGGGGTCAGATCTACAGCTTCTTGATTTCTCTGGAGTGCAGCCTCCAAATCCTTCATGTCCCCCAATCTCCGGTACTGATCTGTGAGGGACATAGCAAGGTCATGCAGAAGGCGCATCCTGCCAGGATGGTCAGTTGGGGTCAGATCCAGAGCTTCCTGGTATCTCTGGAGTGCAGCCTCCAAATCCTTCATGTCTCCGAATCTCCGATACCGATCCGTGAAGGACGCAGCAAGGCCATGTAGCTGACCTGCCCTATCAGGGTGGTCTGCTGGGGTTAGATCCACGACCTCTTGCTTTCCCTGGAGTGCAGCCTCCAAATCCTTCATGTCTCCCAATCTCCGATACCGATCTGTGAGGGACATGGCAAGGTCATGCAGAAGGCGTGCCCTGCCAGGATGGTCTGCTGGGGTTAGATCCACAGCCTCTTGCTTTCCCTGGAGTGCAGCCTCCAAATCCTTCATGTCTCCCAATCTCCGATACCGATCTGTGAGGGACATGGCAAGGTCATGCAGAAGGCGTGCCCTGCCAGGATGGTCTGCTGGGGTTAGATCCACAGCCTCTTGCTTTCTCCGGAGTGCAGCCTCCAAATCCTTCATGTCTCCTAATCTCCGGTACCGATCCGTTGAATGGGTTGCTCAGGTTCAACGGTCTAAATATGCAACTGCCAAAATCCCCCCTATCGAACGACTGAGTTACACCTAACTCACAAAGTGAGATTAAGCACGACTAAACCGACAATAGACAGACTCCAACACCAACACACTCCCTTAATGACCTTGATACACTGACGAGATTCGGGTCTTTTTGGACACAAGTATAGGTCCAAGGAAACCACGAGTAAACGTATTTGTCACGAAAGTATTCAATTCCCGTTCCCCCAAGGGTGGCTAAGTCTCAACTAGTTTCTTGAAGTGGCGTTCAAGACACAACCTGAATTTATCGGTTGGTTCCCAACGTGGATTTAAGTTTCCCAACTATGCAGATATAACGGCTCTAGACCGGTTTGTTTTGGTGGACTATTGATCCGGTGGGCTGTTCAGACCCGGTTGTTTGGCTCACGCCTTATTCCACTGACTTGGCTCGCGCCTCAAACTTGCTTGGCTCGCGCCCCGTAACTATGGCTCACGCCTCAAAACACACACAATGGCTCACGCCTCGGACTTGGTATGGCTCACGCCCCCGTAACTGACACTTATAAATCCCACGGATGCTATTCCAAAACCGAACTTAAATTCTGAGACTAATTGACAGCCAAAGATTCAAGCCTAAACTTCAACTCCGTACGCAAGGGCTGTATTGCTCCTCACTTTCTGGGGTCTGGTTCCGTCCCGTCCTCCCTGGTTCTGCCCTCCTTATATACTGTACAAAAACTATTACATATGCGTGATTACCAGGCCTCGGGTATTCTACTTAATTAATTAGCCTGCAATCGGTATCAGTGGAGCGCGTTCTGGCGTTCCTATTCGCTACTTGAGCCCTCCTATATGTCCGTCTAATGACTCCCGTCGATCAGGGGATTATATGTGTAATTAGTCCCCTGAATAGGATAATTGACTCATATCTTCCTCTGTGGTAGATGCCTCAACTTCTAGTATTGTTGACTGGATTGTATGGTTTAATACCTTTCCAATGATACCCCAGATGCCCTTAATCGGTATCCAGAAACACGCAGTACAAGCTTAATCTGGCCTGCGGCTTATCGGGTGATCGCGCTGTCGCGGATCCGGTGTATAGGAGTAATAATTGTAGGTCCAGGCCTTGATCAGGTGACCCATCGCGTCGCGTCAGGTAAGCCAAAGTCGTGTAAACAACTAGGTGTTTCCCTCCCGAATAAGGTTCCCAGCGTGCCAATAAATGCCAGAGGTGGATAATATGATTCTCCCTTTGATAGTGAGCATTGCTTTTGCCTTCCCCCGTATAGAGGGTGTTTCAGGACTTTGATGTATGGGCTTTAAGCCTTAATCCGGATTCAACCCCCAAGTGTCCCAAGGGTGAAGTTTCCAGGAATAAGCTGTTATTGCCAGTTTAAGATGATAATGCAATATGGCTCTGGGTTGCACGTTTGGAGCTCACGCCAACCTCTGGATGAGCGCTGAATGTCATGCATTCGTAAAATTTGAGGTTTTGCAAATTTCGCGGCTTATCACCGTGAAGGACGCAGCAAGGCGATGTAGCTGACCTGCCCTATCAGGGTGGTCTGCTGGGGTTAGATCCACGACCTCTTGCTTTCCCTGGAGTGCAGCCTCCAAATCCTTCATGTCTCCCAATCTCCGATACCGATCTGTGAGGGACATGGCAAGGTCATGCAGAAGGCGTGCCCTGCCAGGATGGTCTGCTGGGGTTAGATCCACAGCCTCTTGCTTTCCCTGGAGTGCAGCCTCCAAATCCTTCATGTCCCCCAATCTCCGGTACTGATCTGTGAGGGACATAGCAAGGTCATGCAGAAGGCGCATCCTGCCAGGATGGTCAGTTGGGGTCAGATCCAGAGCTTCCTGGTATCTCTGGAGTGCAGCCTCCAAATCCTTCATGTCTCCGAATCTCCGATACCGATCCGTGAAGGACGCAGCAAGGCCATGTAGCTGACCTGCCCTATCAGGGTGGTCTGCTGGGGTTAGATCCACGACCTCTTGCTTTCCCTGGAGTGCAGCCTCCAAATCCTTCATGTCTCCCAATCTCCGATACCGATCTGTGAGGGACATGGCAAGGTCATGCAGAAGGCGTGCCCTGCCAGGATGGTCTGCTGGGGTTAGATCCACAGCCTCTTGCTTTCTCCGGAGTGCAGCCTCCAAATCCTTCATGTCTCCTAATCTCCGGTACCGGTCTGCAAGGGAGATGGCAAGGTTTTGCAGGCAGCCTGCCCTGTCAGGATGGTCTGCAGGGGTCAGATCCAGAGCTTCTTGGTCCCTCTGCAGTGCAGTGTCCAGATCATTCAGCTTTACTGTATCCCGATATCTCTGTGCACCTGCATGGCCTGTTGTATATTGAACTCATTGTACAGTGAATGGAACATTTGCTTTACCAATTTGCTCCGTTTTTATTACCTCCGAATACTGGTGCATGAAGAAAATGGTTAGTTGACATCCACCCTACAGAAGTTTGACCCTCTCACAGTGATAGTTTCTTTGTCCATATTCCCGGGACTGGATTGCGACAATGGCATGTTAGCTTGACAGTGGTAATGTCCTATTGAAGTCAGTCCGGCCAGTGTGTTATGTGAAAAAAATTGACTCACTGCTTGCAACTGAATGTTTGGGGAGAAGACGGAAAGGACAATTGATAGGAGGAGGAGGAGGAGGGGTGTATTACTGCAGATGTCCCAATCAGGAACAAGCAGATACTGTACCGGTGTACAGGATCGTCCCTATACATGTTGACAGAAGCGCTCGAGTCACAGCTTTCTCGGAGATCAAAACGCGGAGAAATCCCAGTGTATGTATGCACAGCGTTAATTTAGTAGGCGCCACACAGCTTTGGGCCTCGAGGCGGCCGTAGGGTGCGGAGGGCTGCTGGATCTTTTCTTCCATGTGAGCGACAGACGATTACTATCCAGTATCTCCCTCACCGGTTCATTTTCTGGAAGACCATCCTGTATCGCTGTAATACTGCAACCTTATCATTCGTAGCACAGGTACCCGTTTTTCCACCAAAATTACGCCCCTTATATTATACAGACGCCTACTTTTCTTCTTGGAAATTCCCACCTGATACCAAAAGAACAACATGAGGGTACGTCACAGGAATGGCACCGGTGAGCGCTGGGTCCCACAATCCCCACTCGTGGAACGGTACCCGAAATTCAAACAGGAGCATGGACAGGATCACGACTTTCCCAATTCCGGGTTTCGATTTATCCAATGATGGAAAAAGCGCCAGGGTTCAGCTCAATGTCGCCAAGAATGTCCCGGTTCCAGTCGTGGAATTGACGGGGTGTGTCTTCGCTGTTTCATCCATGGAACTCCCCGGGACGGGAGTGGGCTGGGCTCCGATCGGATATTCCGTGTTGTCTAACCCTAGAGCAACTGGGAAGTAGCGGCTTCAAGGGAATTGACACCTACCGCACCCTAATATTAAGAGACGAGCGAGCCGGGGCCCGCATCAATCAAAATTGGAGAGGATGAGAGCCCTGTCAGTACAATTTATATGCCGGGCATACCAAAAGCCAGCGAAAATTGCGCTCGAAAGTCGCGCCGTCGAGGGAAGAGGAGGCAAGAGACGTGTTCTTTCCAACCGCCGTTTTATCGGGAGGAAAAGAAAAACAAATCGTCCGCGATTAAACAACCGTTTCGTGTCCTCCACTATACTCCTTTCACCGGCGGTGAAGCTTGGAGCATTTACTCAATTTTGGATGGACGCTCGTCCCCGCGGTCCCCGTGCCCGACGCTGGTACGACTCGCCGTCGGATCCAAAGCATTTCATCTATCCTGTAGCGCGACCCCTCGAATGTATAAGCCGGCGGCATATGGAGTACCGCACGCAGTCCAGATTTACAAGTCCGCGCCCCGCACTGTCCGCGAGATGGAGATAGCAGGCAAACTTGTGAAAGGTCTGCGCGGCCGTCAGAATGAGCGTGGTTGTCGACGGGCGCTGTTGAGGGTAGGATTTATTTCTGCTAAATGGTCGGTCGTGGACCAGGAGGAACGGTGCGGGTGACATGGCAGGACGTTGATGTGCGCGGTTGGAGGCAGTTCGCCTTCGGGGAGGCGGAGGTCGCAGTGGCGAATGGAGTTGGATGCGTGGCATTGACTTTCGAATAGCAGCGGTATGCATTTTATGAGCTTTTTCACTGCGAATGAATGCAAGGATCGAGAATGAAGTGCAGACGAGGGAAGTTGAATAATGTATAGGAAATTGTCTATAGCTCACAGGAAATCCAAGCATGATCATCTGCCCTCCGCAGCCGCGCCGTCCGGCGTACGCTCCGACCCATACACCAGCCTCCTGCCCCACTCCAGCGCGCGCGCGTCCCACTTCCCGATCCCAGAAAACAGCGCGGCAACCTCCTCGTTCCACCGTGCCTGAATCAGAGCGCTGAAAGGCCGCG
This sequence comes from Mycena maculata, assembly GCA_029448575.1. Classification (NCBI taxonomy): domain Eukaryota; kingdom Fungi; phylum Basidiomycota; class Agaricomycetes; order Agaricales; family Mycenaceae; genus Mycena; species Mycena maculata. The sequence goes on from JARJLG010000172.1 coordinate 184,805, forward strand.
GGGCGATCCGCGTCGCGGCGGATGGCGGTGCGACGAGAAGAGCCGGCGTCTCGACGAGGTGGACGCTTAGGGTGTGTAGACTGTTGAACAGGATCGTCAGGTGGAGAGTCGACATGGAGACAGGATATAGACGGACTCTCGGACGTGCCGTTGCGTCCTAGTAAAGAACATATGTCAGAATTGCGATGAGAAGTCAGAGTCGCTGGCGGCGTACTGCATCTGAATCATGTTTGAATAGCCGTAATACAGCTGGGAGGGACATGAGTATAGGTCGGTTAAGTGTAGCCTTGCGGGAGACGTACGCCGCCGGCGACCAGGGCGCCTGAGACCGGGCCTAACAGAAACGACATCGTTAGAGGGAGAAGCTTGTTTGTGCGGGTGTGGCAGCAGTGGGATCAAGCGGTTGACGCGATCACGTGTGTCCAACACGTCTCAAAGTTGGACTTCAGCTTTACCCGGCGGCACGGTCCAATGGCGTATATGACAGTCTTTCTGCAGGAAGGAACTGGTATGTAGTGAAAGTGTGGATCCAGGGCACACATTTCCGTATGACAGTGCTTGTATTACCGAGATTTCAGGAGGGTGCAGCCTCTGGCACCACAGGCGGAAATCGAGTGTTTGAAAGTACGCGGGCGATTTATCCATTCATCGCAGATATTTCTCCACTTCCGATGATAGAAGACAAGTCCACATCACATCCGGTGAAGGAACACCACTCGGATCTCATTGTCATCAATGCCACTTCATTGTATCGCAACCGTTCGCCCTCAATTCAGAAAATGTATAAGTCTGTGGTTAATCGATGGATCGTAGTACGATGTGGTTGTCCGAAGTCATTATCGGAATTGATCTTCTTAGATGTGATGATATTGTCATTCTGCCCAACACTTTCATCCAGCCCAGCGCCGCGATTAAACATCTGGGTGGGAGAGGCCAAGCGCACAAACTAGCCGAGAATTCGAATTGGTTGTGTTTCCTCTGCTCTGAATTTGCATACCAAAAAGATCGAGAAAGGGAAGAGAAGTCATGGCCCAGCCCCGAATCGAACGTGATTCCGCCAGCCACGGAAATTTGTTGTGTTTTGTCTCTCCCCCAGAGAACGAATGCCAACGTAGACTCGTAACCAGTCTGCTGCGGCAAGTTGAGGTACTGCAAGCAGTTTGCCGCAGGCAGACTGGTACAACTCGGGCCAAACAATTGGCACGACGAGTTTGAAATTTTGAGTGGTGCCGATCACTCCGATCGAGTTGCCATCAATTCCCAATTCAACTTCCACGTTTCTTGCGCAATCATGATACAGCTCAGGGAAATTCTGAAGAGACAAAAATGTAGCCATTACTTTTTAGACAAGACCTTCAACTTGAGCCCAAGAAAAATAATCATATTTTTCAGGCCGGAATAGACGAGAAGGAAATTTTTCAAACTCCACGTGCGGGCCAATTTTTTGGCCCGAGCTGTACCAGTCTGCCTGCGGCAAACTGCTTGCAGTACCTCAACTTGCCGCGGAAGACTGGTTACGAAATGCCAACGTACGCTGGACCACTGAGCCTTGAATCCTCGGTAATTTCGTACTACTCTGTAAAGCTCGCCGGGCTCACGCCAATGAGCTCCCCTTCTCAATCGCTTCCCCACCCTTCAAATGTCCCCATTCCCATTCCCATTACCGAACGAGACTCCCGCCAATGGTTTGGATAGACCGCGACGATAATTCGGCTCACACAATAACAAAAAATGACGATAAAGATTCCTATTTCCCGGACCATCCCCGAATCGAGCGGGGTTCCACCTTTACTGGAACGATGGTCTTGACTTGATGTGGATGTGCACCAGCGCTACTGAGCCTTTCCGAGTCTGTATGATTTCGTACCCTGACGACCCGTTCCACTCTGAGACTCGTCTGGTGTCGACTCGCCATATTAATTCCCGTGCTTTCGTCTTTACGCATACATGTACAGCGGGGTGGGAAGTCGTGCCCCGGGCCTGGTCGTGCTTTCCACAACTTCAGCATGGTGATAGTACGGATTGGAGTAGTCTCCCAAACAGATACTTCAACAAGTGCGACCTCGTAACTCAGTTAGGATGAGGGCGCAGCAGAGAAGGATCAAAATACCCGAATGTCACAGGCCAAGCGGGGGCTCAGGAGAGATGACCCAGAAATAAGTCTGAGAGGCTGCAGTGAGAGCGGAAGGCTGTGGGGAGGGAGAACGGCATTATAGCGAGGAGAGGTGGTGAAAAGATTTCACCCAAGGACGGAATCCGGGCCGTATCCAGCCCAACGAATATACATTGCACCACCCATCAGTCTGCATACCCGCCATATCTCAACTCTTGCAGAGCTTTATCCCTCTCTAGCTCGGTCTCGCTCCTCCCTGCATCCTCGGCACTGGGCTCAGACGCCCTCGCCTTCCAGCTTCCGTCCGCCTGCACCCCCGCCTCCTCGTCGACAAACTCCTCGAAGCCCATATTCCCGACATGCAAATTTTGAATCATGATCCATGCCTCCTCGTACGGAACCCGGCACGCGCGGAACTCGTCCGTAGGGCCCTCCTCCCCGCCGTCCTCCCCATCGTCATAATACCGCTCGCACACGAGGCACGTCGACGTCTCGAGCCCCGTCTGGTCGATGACCAGCCAGTCCAGTCCAGAGAGATCCGCGGTTTCCAGCGCTGCGTCGCGCGCCCGCACGAAGGCATTGATGTCCGCAAGCGACATCGAGGCAAAATCGTTGACGGTGCTGCCCCCGGGCGGCAGAGGCAGCGCCGTAGCGGCTGTGGGCGCCGACGGGAGCTCTTTTGAGGAGAGGAGTACCCAGGTGCTGTCCCCCGGATACTTAGTGTACTCGAAGTCTTGGATGAGCAGGAGAGCACGGTTGAGTGCCTGCTGACACTCCTGTCAATTCGTGCGTGGGCGGATACACTTCGTTACTCGCCTTTGGGGAGGCGTGGGCTGCAGTGACGAATATTGGCCAGTTGGACATGGAGGAATGAGAAGTAAGAATCGGTCCGGATCCTTCTCTTATAGGCCAGGGAGGCAGTGCATTCAATTTTCCATCACATAATATCATCGTTTGGCGATGACACACATCAAGCAGAAGATCGAGTCAGCGCCCTCTCTGCCTTCAACGCGGTTTTTAATTCCCTGGAAACGATCTTTATTTCTGGTTTATAGACAGGGTGTTTTGAATGTTTAGAAACACTGACCGAGAAGTGGCGGAATTAAGGCGAATGCAGCCTCAAATCAATACGAGAATCCTTGAATTGGTGATAATGGCACAAGGTGAGTCCCAGGGGTGCATTAGCTTACAAGAAGCCTGATTTCGGATAACTTGGCCCTTACCAAACGAGCTCAAATCGGTAAAATTTGCTTCAACGAAGACTAGCAGACATAAGGAAGATTATCATTTCTGTCGACTTCAGGTCCGTCCGTCTGGTAGAGCACTGCTCCATTGGGTCAAAACAGGTGGTTCGTGAGGAGCGCTTCAGCCAGTCAACGTCAAGTCCCCGCTCAATACCGTCAGTCGCAGCACTCACTCAACTCCCCGACGCGACGAAATCGCTCGTGCGGCACGCGACCCACTCTCCGCTCACAATCGCCCAAACGAAGTCGGCTTATTTATAAGAAGAATAGATCAGAATCAGTCGACGCTGCAGTCTGCGAGCACGATGCATCCTCACCGAAAACACAGCCTTCGAGTGTCGGACAGGCGCTGCTCCACGTTTGCAATGCCGTCGGCGGCCCCGGGGATGTGGAGACGGGAAGAAACAGGGGATCGCATTCGATCGGGAAGGCGAGGTACTTGAGCATCGTGCAGCGCGCGAGGCACGTCGCGATGCGGGCCACGAGCTCCTGCAGACGCATGGTCAATCAAGCATTCGTCGGTGGCCCTGCGGGCAGCGCTCACGTCGTCAAAGACATCGTCCCGCGCCGGCCAGCAGAGCTGCAAAATCCCCGTGTCCGGGATATTCCGCGATACGGAGTCCACGACGGCCGTGCACAACGCGGGGTCGCGGGACGCGGTGGAGAAGAAGAACGCAAAGTCGGCGCCGGCCATTGCGCCCAGGCGCGTTATGAAGGTGTCGAGCGGCGGGCCTTCGATCCCGTGCCGTGAGATCCTCGCCTCGCGCAGGCCAACCACGTCCATCGAACAAAGAAGATTAGCAGGACCGCGGTATATCTGCAGATGGCGCATGGGAATGCGGAGCGTCGCAGATGGGCGGAGAATTGCGTTCGAAAGGATGCGGATGCGCGTCAAGTTGGGATGGCGGGTGAGAAAGGAGGCGACAAGGTCCGTCGACGTGTCGGGACCCAGTAAAGCCGGGGGCGTTATTTCGCAGCTGCGGAGGTCGGGGAATGTGCAGTGTTCGAGCACGGATTCAGAGAATCCTTCGTCCCACTGAATCGACAAGTGATGCAACCTCCGCATGAGCTTCAGAGATTTAAGCAGCAGGGGGGACAGGGTTCCTGTGTGGGCCCTGTTGTGGCCATGGTCAGATAAAGGCGAGGAGCAGGAGTGGCTCGGACTAAAGACTCACAAAGGTTCCAGCATGTCTTCGACAACAAAAGAACGTACAAGCTCGGCTCGGGATGGTGTTTTGGAGAGAGTAGCGCAGAGAGTCATGGCGGAATCATAACCCGCAGTCGAAAGTTTGCAGTGTAGATTGCGGTATAGGATGGGGAGAGAGAGGCCGTGGAACAGCTTCGACACGCGGGAGAGGGCCACTAGATTTGTGCCTGAGGCAGCCTGTTGGATGATTTCGGTGATCACTTCGTTTGGAAGCCATCGGGTAATTGCTTTGTGGGCTCGTCGCGTCAGAACCATGCGCGTTCTTGGAGATCGAAATGGTGGGAGGACAAAAGTATTGGATCCGACCAAGCGGATCAACTGGACGGCCTTGCCAAGCACGACCATCCTCGTCTTCCTTCCTTGTGTCCAACTGGCCAATATCCATCACTGAAGCCCAGGCCTCCCGAAAGGCAACAAGGTGTCTCTTACTTAGTCCAACTCAGGATGGGCTTGGGATGGGCCTGCGCAACTAGCCGACGCGCGCCAATCAGATCCGCTCCGGAAAACGCCGGTCCACGCTCAACGCACGTTCAGGTCCATGTTAAAATTGCATGTTTAGCCCTCAGGTCTCTCGATGCTGGTTCTAAGGAGATCGAGTCACCCAGAAAATCGAGTATATTGGGGCGGGCGACACGAGGACCAAAGGCATAAAGGGGTCACTGCGTGTAACGGAGTAGGCGGAAGAAGGTCGAAGAAGGTCCGAGAGCAGTCGGAATAGCGGAAAGAAACCCCGGCGGAGCTCGCTGCCTTCCAAGTTTATGCGTCGAATCAAATGCGTGTTCAAATTTATTTAATTGTCTCTTGTCTAGGATGATTGATCACGGAGTCGCGGAAAGAACGAATTTAAAGAGATGGTGGCGGGAGATCCTCTGCAATAGGCCATTGTTCGTGCGCTTCAGCTCGTTCGAATCGAGCCCGAGCCATAATCTCAGCGAAAAACCGCCCGGGATTTACCAAGCAGAGCACCAAGAATGCGGACGCGAATTTCCTTGAGCGCCGTTTGGTTCATTTGCCGATGTTTATCCTGGTAGCTGAACTGGTTGAAATTTTCACCCCGCCAACTACGAAGCCTATACGGACCGTATCAATTGGGTTTGGGTGTCTGTGTCTGTGAGCGGTGGGATCAATCCATAAGAACCGCCGCTTTCTTTCTGACTATCTGCGTCGATCCCGGTCTGTCTTCATCTCATCACTGGCGCCATTCAACTGCCTCCGACCACCGATGATCCGACACATCGTCGAAGATCCCATCCGGGCGACATCCCCGCGTCCAGGTCGCGCCCATATTACCCTTTATATGTTCTGTACTCACATACCATACCATACGGCTAAACCACCCCGGCCTTCTGGTTTAATTTATTGATCAAACGGACAAGGTGCGCGAGTAGTATCATAAGCTCCCCGGCAGGGAGGATGAGACCAACTCGTGCCAAAGCACCAAATGCTCACCTGGCCTGCGGGCACTCTCCGAAGGGAAAATAGGGTCAGATGCCAGGTGGGGTCCGACTCGTTCGTGATATTATCTGAGACCCCTTAGTGGGCCGAACTAGTTAGTGGGCCACTTGCATAATACAAGGGGCTGTGATGTAGAATCTCCGGATTTGGTGCTCATAGGAAGGAATATGACCTACGTACCGCGACACTGTCAAATTTCGACGCAGAGTGATGCGGCGATCAAAAGTTGCGGGCGGTTCTCGACCAAGATGCCGGCGTGTGAGCATCATTTCTTATTTCCGAACGGTCCGCACGCTCGTCTTTCGCTTGTTTCTCCACCAATCCTTCGCCAATTCACAAGTTTCGGGGCTCATTCGCATCCCTTGAGTCAAAGGTATGACATTGGTTCCTTCTATATGCTAACAATGCTGTGTCTCGCCTCCTGGAACCCCCACGAAGACCCTGATCTGACCTTGATTGGCCAACTCCTGCCACCTCTGTAATGAACGACCCGTGCGTCCCTCGGCCCCGGAATTTGGCTGTAGAATTCAAAACATCCAAGACTGTATCTTACCAGGTTTCTAGAATTTGGGGTGTACAAATTTCCGATAAGGACCCACTACTACTTCAAACACCTGAAATTCAGTTGCCCGCACAGATGGATTTTTTGCGAGGGGTTATTGGTATGCGGGGGCCATCAGCAGTGTATAGCTATGTCCAAATACATCTTATTGAGTCACTCGGGCCTTAATTTGGGGTGTCAATATCCTCTGTGCTTTGTAAGACAAGCCTTTCAGCCGATATCCCAATTTGACCTATCCCCCTTGCTCAAGAGGGAAGTAGTCATAGTCCTTGCACACCTTAGATGTACCACTTTAGTGCATAGAATCGTGTAATTATATGTGTTCAATGATTTGGGATACATTGAGATGCCCAGGACGAGGCTGAACGAACGATTTAGAGGGGTGGCCCACTAACCCGTTTTTTGCCATTTTTAGATACCACCGGAAGAAAAATTTGGTATACCATAAAAACATCGTGTAAATTCGGGTAAAATATCCAGACTGATTCGCAGGATGTATGCCTTAGTTCCAGAGCCCATGAGTCGGGATCTACCTCATAATATGCGTACGCACACGGTCAAAAGTGGTAGGGTGGCCCAGTAAGCAGTCTCTGATAATACTGTGCCCGGACGCCCCGGAACCTGGCCAGAATAAATCGAGTTCCATGCGGAAATCAGATCTCGTTGTGCCTTCGTCCTTGTTTCGCCGGCCTGCGCCAGTGGGATTATTGTTTCAAGTAACATTCTCTGAATCCAATCATATTTTATCATTGTGGGCGTCGTCCGTTACGACACCACGGAGTCCGACGAATGGATTTCATTTGGCCGGCCTGTTTGTGAAATTTCAGGGTGGGCTCCTCGAATCTAGGGAGTGTTTGTCACGGGCGCTAGTTCGGACAGGTGCCAGGACATGGCGCTCTTGAAAAAGGCGCCGGGAAAGTCGGGCTACTTGAGTCTAGGGATTTTGATCATTGTGGGTGACATTCTGTGGACGGAACCCGATGAAATCTAGCTCAAGGCGCAGAGCCATTTGATTTAACGGCTTTTATTTCACCGGCCTACCCGTTCAGTTCATCTGTTACGAATCGACACTGTACGGTGTCAGTGTTAGAATCTGAGAATTGTGGACCCGAAATCCGAAACGGATATGGTGCAAGGTTACTGCTCCTTTTGACTAGTCTAAATTGGTTAAACATTGTGAGCGTCGTTCGGTCCGGACTCACTCCGCGGAACCTGGTGACCTTCGAAAAGCGTTATGAATTCCTGGCCTTTAAGATGCTTGCGCTAATCTCTTGCTTCGCATATTTCGACGCGTTAGTCGAGCTATCCGAGGCTGTTTTGTTTTCTATATCTCAAGCCCGAATCTAATGCTTGGCCATACCAAAAAGCGCCGGCAGATTGCAGATCCTCAGCTGAAGCTTCGCGGGAGCAGAATGATGCCGGTACCACTCTTATTTTAGTTTCACCGACATGTCTCGCGGGGCGGAGCCACCCTCATAAATAAAAAACCAAGTTCCCGGAAAGCGGAGCCCGTCACGGAGCTCGCCGTTATCGCGGGATTCTGAGAGTCGAGGCACGCAGCTTTGTGGTCTATTTGGAGCCAAAGTGGGTAATCCCGTTTGTTGCGATCTGTGCCAACTTTGTGCACTGCTTTTGCTTTATCAAGCCACCCTTGAGGCCACCACGCTCGTTTGTCGTGTCGCTTATCGCTTACCACCATACAGGACGCATCACTCAGCACAACTTTTAGACCGTATACTCACTCAGGATGTCCGACTCTGATTCCGATTCCGGGCAATGCCAATGGGCGGTGTTTCTCACCGCGAAGGTGCCTACGAAGGTGAGATTGACTAATTTCTTGCTTATTGATTAAAGGAGGCTCACGATGACGCCGGTGTAGGTAGTCAACCGCGCGCTGCTTCTCATCCAAGGTTTCGAATTCAGCGAGAATTTAGGTGACGGCAACTGGACGCTTCTCACCTCCGAGGACCTGTCCGAGAAATCCCCGCCGCCCACTTCCGCGCCACTCACCAAGGACCAACGAAACGACTTTGCCGGCAAGTCGCTGGCAGAAGTGAACACCTTCGTGCGTTCGAACGCGGTGCGGCTCGAAGAGCTGGGCTTCGTCGTCGACCTGTGGCTTGTGCTGGACGATGCGGGGCTTGTGCCACTCGGCACGGACCCGGCCGCCGCATCCACATCCACGTCCACATCCAACGGTGTCTTGTGCAAGCAGTGCTTCGCCGGCGGGGACGAGGACGAGATCGAGACATGGGGGTACACGGATGACTTTGAGACGCTGCGCGCGCCGCTGGACCAGACGTGGGAGGTATTCGCGGGGTTGAATAGCGGGGCCGAATTTTTGGACTTTCAGGATACGGATTGCACGGTGCAGGCGGATGGGACGACCAAGTTCAACCCGGAGGCCAGGAGAGAAGTTACGAACGCCGATGTGCTTGAGAGAAAGCGGAAGGCATGGCATGCGTGGAGAGACCAAGGATTTATTGAGTGAGGAGCGAGTCTTGTAATTGGTGCTTTTCCCCAGTGTGGGTCGTCTTCTCCATTAGACACTTGCGGGCACTGTAAACGTTATATGAAGCCGTTAATATTTTTTCCTGGGAAGAGATCAGGAAAAGACGGAAATTTGCAGATATTTGTTGGATATTTGGCAACGGTCTCCGTGATGCCGGAAGATGCCGTCGAACCAGAGCTTTCCAATCTCAGATCTGGCAAAAGCACCTCCAGCAAGCTTTGATGATCAGACACAAAATTTTGACGAATCTGCAAATAAACTCACCGATACCCCAAAGGCGCTTTGGGTAAGGGATGGATCTTGAGACTTGGATTAAACATTCATATAATTCTTATACAAAGCCAACACAAAGCTAAACCTTCATGTTCGGAGAGCAACCGTGAAAAATTCACAAGGAGTCACAAGCGCTTCAGCCGAGTCTCCGGCCCAATTCTTCCGCGTACCTTCCGAGGACCCTGCCGCAATAAAGCCAGCTATCGCCAGATTTTTGTCAAATTGGGATCAGGGGTACTAAGACGGGATTGGGACTGACACCATTCTTCGGGAATAGACGGTCAAGGGAAGAGATTTTTGCGGGAAGAAACTTGGTAGCGTTGACGAGATACAGCGCTGCACTATTGCGCCCTGACATTGGCGGACATAAGAGGAAAACCTGATAGCAGTGCCGAAACGGCCTCCCAACAGATGGGGTTAACAGAGGGACTTCGCGCGAATACCCTGGAAGGAATGAAAAGTCCAAGAGAATAACAATCAGACACTTGGAGATGAGCGCGGTAGGATCACCTGAAGACTGTCGTTGTTCCCGAACTCGCGGTGATTCCGAATTTCGCTCCAGCGGAGTCGCGATGAGATGAGGTGACGTTCTTCAATTGCTCCTACTCCCTCCCCTCCCAACCCAATCTACCTACATAACCCACTCCCGCATCCGCCCAATCTCCGCCCTCCGCCGGTCCACCACCTGCGCTACCTCCTCGCCCCACACCGCCGGTCCACCCCCATCAGTTAAATGCCGCTCAGCGTCCCCCGCATCCATCACCACGACGTTCTCCAGCGTCAGCGGGCCGGCGGGGTCCCAGCGCACGAGCGTGGGGCGCACGGGGACAGCGTGTGGGGGGAGGACGGAGCGCCCGCGGTGGATGTCCTCGAAGAGGAGCGCGACGTCGTCTTCGTCGAGGGGGAGGCGGCTGCGCAGTCCGTGAGTATACGGAGAGGACGGAGAGAAGGAGAAAGGGGAAAGGGTAGAAGGGAAGGAAGGTGGGACGGAGGAGGGATGGAGGAGGGAGTAGAGACGGAGGAGGGGACGGAGGAGGGGACGGAGGAGGGGACGGAGGAGGGGACGGAGGAGGAAGGTAGGGAAGGGAAGGGAGGGAAGTACGAAGGAAGGATGGAGGACGGAAGAGGGAAGAGGGAGGAAAGCGAGAAGAAGGGAGGAAAGAAGACAAACGAACTTGAGCTGTGGGCCCACGCGCTCACGCTCGCGATTGAGGAGGTCGCGCAGGAGGCGCTCGTACACCTTGCGCCGGTTCTTGATCGGGAGCGGGTTCGCGAGTGGCTTGTCCGCGAGCGCGCAGAGGACGTACGTCGCGATGTGCAGCCCGAAGAGCGCCGGGAGCGGGCCCAGCACGGGGAGGATGCGCACGCGGAAGTCGTCGAAGACGCCGAGCTCCTTCACGGGGCCTTTCTGGAATTCTTCTTCCGGGAGTGGCAGGAGTTTGACGTCGCTGGGCACCTCGGTCGAGTAGACGACGGGGATGCCCGAAGGGACGCCCTGGAGGCGCAGGCGGCGGCGCACCGCGCGCGCGAGGGGGTCGTACACCGTGCACGAGATGTCGCTGATCTGCACGCGCGTGGGGTCGCATTTCGCGCCGGCGCCCATGGAAGAGAACACCTTTCGAATTAGTTAGCGGCTGAGTAGCGAGGAGGGTGGGTGGAGGGAGCACCTTGATCTCGTGCTCGTGGCAGTACTTCAGCAGGTCGACCTTGGTCTGGATATTGTCGATTGCATCTGCGGAGCAAAGTAAGATCAAGGTGTGAGCGGAGAGACGTGGACGCACCTCACCTACGACCCAGTCCGCGCCCTCGAGCAGCTTCCCGCCGTCCTCCTTGCGCCATATGTCAACGCGCGCGTCGACCTCGACCCAGCGCGCGATCTGCTTCAGCGTGCGCTCGATGGACTTGACTTTCGGGGTGCCAACGTCGGTGAGGGTTGCCGTGGCGTGGCGGTTGAGCGAGGAGAGGGTGACATAGTCGAAGTCGACTAGCCTGATTTTAGAGACGCCGCTGGGGGGTTTGTGAGCCCAGCGCACATGGATATCGCAAAAAGAAATCACACTTACGACCTGACAAGCATTACTGCAGCCCAGCTCCCGACACCACCACAGCCGACAACAACGACAGTTCCCTTGCGGATCTTCGCCATTGCCTCGTCCCCGAAAAACGCATAGTTCCGCGCCAGCTGCTCCTGAATCAAGTCCTCGTCGTACGAAAGCGTGGTGGTTGGCGCAGGAAGTTCCCTCGTTCCCTCTGCAGAATGCTTGGCCGTTCCGTCGAACAAGACGTTCTTGTTCCCCGATACATTCGAGGATATAGACCGCAGAATATCCTGATCCAGATCCCGCCGCCGAGAACGTTTGGAAAGTGATTGATAGACGGAAATCAGGGCAGCGGTTGTTGCGGAGGCTACTACGGCTGCAGTGATGAGCTGGGCCCGGTGAGATTGAAAGTTGAAGCCATCCATAGCATATCCAGTTCGCTTAGAAAATAGATGAAGGCTATAGCTTCCCGACCTAACAAGGTCAAACTGGATCTTTCTTTCTACCATCTTTCTTCACGCGCTCTGATGTTCGGGATTCTGCCTATTTCTAATTTCAATATGACAAGACTGCCCGTGGCTGCATGGAGAATGTTGGAAGACCCCAACGTTGCAATGAAACGCCCCACGATTCTCGGCTTTTTGCTGCAGCTGTTTCTGACCGTGAAGCCTGGAGAGCCTGAGGACTTGTCCCGGCGTGCTGAGGTTGTCTATGAGTCACTCGCCAACATACTTCCACTTGGTTTTGCAAATCCGATGAGATGATCTTTGGTCTGAGAATCGTCGCAGGCTCCCCAAATACATGCGGCCATTGAGCGCCACAGCCTGACGCCGTGGACAGAGATAGAATCTCGGATTCGGATTCTCAATCATGATTGACCGGCCCTCGCATCTCTCAACGTTCTCAGATTCTGCCACTCAGCAACAGGCGGACAACGCACTTGACGTCCATGTCTCCATGTCTCCGGACGTTTTGTATCAAGCGAGGCCACTGTGGACATCGTTGCAGACCCGAAACAGCGATAATCAAGCCATCCTCGGATTCGGTCTCTTGGGATCTCCCCCATCATGATACACACCATCCACAAGATCCACATACGTATCATGATGACCGGGGGTCCTGGGGTACCTCAGAACTCTTTTGTCTCGACGACTTCGTTCCTGCCCACCGTCTCCGAGGTGTCCTCTGATCACCCCCATTCCACTCTTTTTTTCTACCGATTTGCAAGCGTTGTCCTTCGCCTACTCTCAAGCGTTGCTCCTCCGAGAACATCGTCGGACATCTTGGGTATACACTCCTCGCTGCCCTGCACCTGGCCGCGCCTCCGGACCTGTGCGTCGCACCTTTCTCGACCGTGGGCCCGCTAACCCGCCGCACCAGCCCAGCCCGCTCCCTATCGCGAAACCGGCCGCCTAAACTGCAGGCGATATGGCGTTAACGGTCACCGCCGGTGGCATTGTACTCACGGAGCTGGTCCCAGGGTGAGTCACCCGGCTCTCCTTCTCCCCTTAGCAGAACACGCATTGAGGGCACATCCGCACAGACTAGGCGACGATGCGCGGGCCCGCTTCACGACCATTTTTGATAAGACGATAAATATCGGGAATATTGGGACGATCACACTCACACTGACGACGACGTCCACGCCACCGCCGCCTCCGCCGACCTCGACGTCCACGCAGCCGCCGCCCTCGAGCAGCACGACGACGACGTCCTCCCAGAGCACAACGTCGCCACCCCCCTCGTCGCCGCATTCTTCCCCTTCTCCCTCCACATCGCACTCCTCCGCACCGCCCAGTCCCAGTCCGCCCCCCACAACTCAAGCGAGCAGCACATCCTCCAGTGCATCCTCCAGCCCGCCCACCAGCAGCGCCGCCCCCAGCCCCAGCCCCAGCAACACCACGCCCACCAAACAATTCATCACCTCCATATCGTCCTCCGCCCCTTCTTCCCCTTCCTCTCCCGCTCCGCCCTCTTCCTCCTCAGCGACACTCCCCTTATCGGCTTCGTCAGGGTCCAAACGCACCGCGCTCCTTGCTGGAACGCTCGTCCCCCTCCTCCTCCTGGTCGCGCTCCTCGTCCTTGGGGTCGTTCTGTACCGCCGCCGCCGCCGCCGCCGGATGCAGGACACGGATGCGGATGCGGATGCGGGGCCGGAGGGCGATGGGGAGTGGCAGTACGTCCCCGCGCTGGGGTTCGCCGCGCCGACGCCCGCGCCCGCCGGCCCCTCGATGCAAGAGCTCCACACCCCGGGCAGCACCCCAGGCACAGCACGCGACTCGACGTGGGGCGGCTCCGCGACGCTCCTCCTGGAACCGGACGCCGACGACCCGGAAAAGGCGCCGTCCGCGCCCCCGTCGCCGTCACCACTGCAGAGTCAGAGGGAGGGTCAGTCGCCCGCCCCACTCCCACTCCCCCCTCCGCCGACGTCCGCTTCCGCGTCTCCCGATGTCAGCCAGACTGCGACAGACGAGAAACGCGAGACTGAGCCCGACTCCCCACCGCCGACCGCCACGCTCTCCCGCGCCCCCACCTTCCGCACCTTCGCCTCCGCGGGCTCGTCCCGCTGGCACCACTACCAGGACGACCGTGTGCCGCCGACGCCGCCCCCGCATATCCCGGCCGCTGCCGAGTATACCCTTCGTGCACGCTTCTTGTTTTTTTTTTGTATTAGGACTTTGTATGTGTAGAGTGCATGAACACGCTCGTTGGCTCCGTATGATTGTGAGGTGCGGTGAGGGAGCGGGGAGAGCGGGAGGGAGGGATTGGGGAGGGAAGCTGATGGCGGTGGGATTCAATACTAATAGGGGTAAACAACGACACCCGTTTTTCAGGAGACCAACATGAGACCCGCGAGACTCACGAGATTCTCCCTCCCATCGTCTTCGACCATTTCACTCGCCGCGCCACGAAGCCATGCTTGATGTCCGCCCTGCTCTCTCCTGGTTTCTGTGGACATGATCATCTAGGCTTCGCGAGCAACTTGAACGCGACGCGGTCAAGGAAGTTTCGAATCTTTCGATTCAAAACCGCATAGTGAATTCGAATTCTCGCGGGCCACAGTTCTCTGAGCTCTAAGGCTTGCTCAGCCCCCACGATCCACTATTGTATCTCAGTTCGTCGTCGCTCAGCTCCTTCTGGCTCGTTGCAAACATCTGAATCAGAACGCAACACCTGTACAGTCCAAATTGGGCCTCTAGTTAGAAGGGGACACCCATGCGTAGTCCCCTTCTAATTAGAGGGCCTTCGGCTTTTCTGCCGTGTACCCGGTAAATACCCGAGATTTCCTTCTAAATGAGCTCTAAGCTAACACCTTCCAGATACAGAAATACCACAAGGGTGTCGGGAACGAGGGCGGGGCGCGTGCTGGCCCATCACCCCTGCCATTCGTTCCCATCAAAGATGGCCGTGGATGCAACGGGGCGCACGCCCGACAGGCGCCATCACTCACATTAATGTCACCGCCACTTGAGCGCAAGTCGGACGTTATGGGCTCGAAAACTGTTGTAAAATCACCGGAAAATCGGAGTAATGCTGTAGGGTGTATTAATACTCATCTAGATACATATTCTGTCCCAATGTATCTTAATTCTTCCCATAATACCAATATAACTGTCATATTCAAGTGTAAAGCGCCTAAATAAACGCGCGGAGGGGTCAGTTGCGCCGCGGGTGGCGAGAATAAGTAAGGGATGTTGATCAAGCCCCTGCACCTGTCGTGCCCTTCTTGCCTGGCCGTTTTGCTTTTTGCCTGCACATCCTCACCAAAGGTGAGTGCCATCCAAGTCCCATGTCTGTGCGAGTTCTTTGGGGGGCGGCACATCATTCCTTCCCCCGGTGACATGTCTCCTCTTCCGCTGGGCAACCTGCGCCACATTGGTGGTCTCCACGAGGCCACCGCCGTTCACAGGTGGTGCGGCGCCTGTGGGCTGACACAAAGTGTTGTCCTTGTTGTCGTAGGCGTGTACGTTGGGGTTGGGGAGTCGGGGGATGTGGCAGTCCTCGGTGTTCGCATCGTAACCCTGGCCGTTCACATCGTAGCTCTTCAGGTTTGCATTGTAGTGCTGCGCATTCACATTGTGTTGTAGCCTTGTGCGTTCACGTCGTAGCCATGGCACCCGGATTTCCTGGCGTGCCAACTCGGAGGTCCATGCCATTGCCAATGAAGTAGTAGATGGGGTCATTAGAGGCGGCCACGGTAGTGGAAGTGGAGGTGGGGATGAGACCGTTGGGGGAAGTGAGGTCATGGGCGTACTATCACAATCATAAATGTGCAGCACTGCGTTTCTGTGGAAGAGAGTGTAGTCACTAGTTGTACCTGCAGAAAATGCAAAACAATGTGTGTCACTGGGGACAAGCAGCAATATCCGGGGGCTGGATATTGCCAGTATATAGGTAGTATATTCCAGATATCCTCAGAATATACTGAGAATATCCGGGCCCTGGATATCTTCAGGATATTTCATATATCCTCACACAGGGAGGATAACCCAATAATCCATGCCATAACATTGGTAGAATATGCAGAAAGTATTTACAATAACTTTCGGATGTTTGTGGCCTCAAACATGCAGAAGGTTATTCAAAAGATATGCTTAGATCAGCATATCTTTTGAATACCTTCTGCCTCTTTTGAATGCATTGTGCAGTTTTGGAGCCACAGACATATGAAAGGCATTGTAAATATTTTCTCCATATTTTGTGAATGTCTTGGCATGTATTATTTTGTTATCCTCCCTGTGTCACTAAATCCTCAAAATATCTGGGCTCTGGATATGGTCCGGATATTGTGACAATATACTTGCAATATACTGAGTCCCAATATGGTAGCCATCAGACCTCCGTATATTGTGATCATATTGCAACCAAACAGTCCATAAATAGCTTTCAACACCTTCATGTAGTAATAATCATTCTTGGAGTCATGTCAACTTCAGGTATAGGTTTATCTGTAGAAACTATGCCAACCTGACATTAATTGCTCTGTACTTACCACTAAGAGAGGGTTTCATTTTGAAACCAATGACTCGAAATTAGTGCTAGCAAGCACTGTGTTCAGACACCTCCTCGTCAAATGATTTGGTGAGGTCCCTCGCCAGAGCTCAGCAAATGTGGCCTCGACAAGTGCTGTTGCCATTGGGCTCCATTGGTCTCCATACCAATTTCAAACTTACCTCTGCCTTGTGCGGTGAAAACTATCAAAATCCACTGTGAGCGCATGATCGTGATGATTTGTTGTTTGTTTGTCTGCCCTGGGGGCAGTGCTGATATTGGCCGACGGCCGTTGGCTTGCCGAGATCTTAAGTGCCTTCGCCGTGGTTGGCACTCGTTGGCTGCTGGTCTTGGGCGTGTTCCTATGAGCCATTGTGAAGCAAGAAGGGCGTATGGGAGAGGACAAAAGAAGCTGTGGAACCATCAAAGTAGGGACAATGGGAGAAGAGAACAAATCAGCTTTAAACCTCTCGCCTGACCTCTCGTAAATCATTAGTTTATGTATTACAAGGTAACACATCTCTACGACGTCTATGTACATGCTACCGGTTTCAGAGTGAGGATTTTCCAGAGGTCCGGCAAGGTTTGTAGAGGGCTAGCACCAAAGACTGTGCAATGTGACATCGACGGACCTCGCCGAAGCCTTTACAGGCCTCGCCAAATCTCGACCAGCCATTAGCTGATCTGATGGCGCCAGGCTTTGACTACTTACCTCAGCTGATGGCGCCGAAACCTCTACGGACCTTGGCGAATGTTTGGCAAGGTTTGGGTGGGGCAGAATATATCTGAACCAACTTGAAACTTGAAGTTTGGGAGATTCAAGGAGAATTTGGATACTACTATATGCATCACATGACCATCAAACCGATTTCAGGATCACATGATCATAAAACCCGGTTTTACGGTCACATGATTTATGTTTGTGGCTGTACAATCATGTATAAATCATGTCCAACTCCTGTACATCTGTGATAACAATACTCCTTGCCTCTTACCTTCATGTCATGTCATCTTTATTTACTTCTCCAACCACCCGCTTTGGCAGCAGATGGTTGAAGGTAGCCTGCTCTAGCAGTGGGCTGTGTTTTTATTTACATTCTCTATTCATCCGCTTTGGCAGCAGGTGGTTAGAGGCAGCCTGCTTTGGCAGCGGGCTGTGTTAGATTTCTGTTCTCTATCTACTGGCTTTGGCAGTGAGTGGATAGAGGTAGCTAGCTTTAGCAGCAGGTTGTGCTTTCATTTCTCTTCTCTGTTCAGCTTTAGCAGCAGGTGGCTGGAGGCACCTGTTTTATCTGGAAAGAAGTATATTTTTGCATGAATGTCTTAGACCGGTACTATACCAAACAGGCAGATAATGCACAGGTGAGTTCACTAGCACCTGATAACTGTGATTCACTCTTTTCAAATGAGACAAATTGCTGCAGATTCTCATCCTGATTGTGTCTAAGTTAAGTGACACAGGGAGGATTAGCAGATAACATATGGCGAAACATGCAAAAGATACAGAGAAGATATTTACAATACCTTTTGGATGTCTTGCACTCAAAGACCTTTATCTTCTTCAGAATATCTTTTGGACAGACCGTAACGGTCATCTGCGTGTACGCTCTCTATCTATTCATATATACTGCAAAGGGACATTATGAATACTTACGTTTCACTCTATGTTTACGATACTCTGTCTCATTGTTTAGATGTTACCGAAGTACAGCTTGTCTGCAGCCTTGGTACCAAATATGATCACTTTTTACTCATCATTAACCATCACGAGTACTCAAGGCCTACTGAACTAGGCCTGCGTGTGGAGACCCCTTAGAAGAAGGGTAAGTCTTGGATTAAGCTTTAGGCACTGATCTCTGGCCCTCAGCACGGTTCGTGCCAACCTCTGGCCTACCAGGATCGGTAGAAGACAACTCTGAACACGGCCTACCCGTTCGCAGAGTCGGCTTCGTGCGAGCTACAGTTAGTTTACAGTACCTCGAGAGGTTTACTGGGGAAACTGGGAACATTTCATTAAGAAGTAAAGGCCAGAAATACTGCATACCTTTACACAAACCATGAAACACAAAAGACACCGAAGATACCATGAACATATTGAAAGGTGTTTTCAATGTGTTTTGGATATTCCATCCACCGATTTGAGAAAGGTATTGTAAATATTTCCTTTGTATTCTTTGCGTGTTTTGCTGTGGGTTATCTACTTATCCTCCCAGCATAAATATATATATTCTGCAACTCAAGAGCAATTCTAGCTTCTGCTTCACTCAAATATTTGATAATTGGCAAGATGAGTTGACACCTATTTAAATCAGTGTCTGGCAATCCAGGCAACTGATCATGTGACCCATTCGATGTCGAATGGGTCAGATTTATGTACCACCTGACTAGCCAACAATATTATATCACTTCACTTCACTACTAGGAGTTTGTGCATACTATGCTATGGGAGACCTCAACATGCTGTCCGTATTAGAGGAAATAAACAGTTCTAAATCAGTAATCTCAAATAATCTGAAGATGCCGCTTGTCGTGAACCTTTGGTTCACTCCTCGCGCCCTCATGGACAGTCCCGGTGGTCTAGTAAGATTTCAAAGGTTTTGGTAGTTTAGATTTCAAATTCATGAAGCTTACTGATTGTTACTGAAAGAGTTAAATTGGTATATTCATCTGCTATGGTTCATGGAGAGTGAATGCAGATTCTGTGGAGCATTGTGGAGTGAGCAAGGGATGGGCCTGGATGGGCTGTGTTTATGGTGTACTGTGTTAGGTCTGCAGTGACGTCAGTGGAGTCCCGGCCTGGCTTGTGTGGTCAGAGACAAACCTAGAAGGATTCTTATATAGATCCAGTACTCTACAAGAGTTGTGCCACCATGTGTGGTCTGAATTGGTACACGCTCCATTACTTTGACCACATATCACTTGAACGCCTACCTTCATTCAGACCAATATAGCATTGTGGGATGCCTCCAGAGAACAATAAAGCTTTAATTTGGGATTTTTTCACATAGGGTTTGTTGTCTTTCCAAAATTGTAATTACTGTTTTGAGAAGGTGTTGAAAGCTATTTATGGACTGTTTGGTTGCAATATGATCACAATATCCGGAGGTCTGATGGCTACCATATTGGGACTCAGTATATTGCAAGTATATTGTCACAATATCCGGACCATATCCAGAGCCCAGATATTTTGAGGATTTAGTGAGGATATATGAAATATCCTGAAGATATCTGGGGCCCGGATATTCTCAGTATATTCTGAGGATATTTGAGATATACTATGTATATACTGGCAATATCCAGCCCCCGGATATTGCTGCTTGTCCCCAGTGTGTATGGGTCCTCGTATCATTTACAGGAGCCAAGAATATGTTGAGTCTTGGCCGACCTGGAGGCATGCCGAAGTCGCGTTGAAGAGGAAGTATGTAGTAGGTTGAAGACAAGGAGTGCCGGTAATCACATTGTAAATCACGAATGATTTCTGAACATTATGTCAGTTCCCGTTCAATATTACATACAATTTAATTCACATCTCTTCTTCAACGTCCCCTACAGGTCCAATCTTTTTAATGTGGCAAGAAGATACATAAGGTTCCTCAGAATTAAATAATCAACCCCAACGATGGACTCTATGATTTTCAATTTGGATTCTAATGGTCCAAAAAAACAAGAAGATTTGAATGTTCATTAAATGTCCTGAAACCAGAGTTCCCAAATTTTGGGGTGGAACGGCACAGTGGAAGGTCATGCACTGCGAAGAGAAATCAGTTCCCAAGAAGAATCAGTTCACGATCAATATGCGCTTGCTCACCAAATAAGTCTTTCTCACAGTTCGAAGGCATTTAGTGAATCAGTGATCAAGGTACCTACCTACTTGGGAGGAGGTAGTGGAGTGTGCATTCCTGGCAGACTTTGATCTGATTTGAGGAGGAAGACAGGATACATGTAGCCGTTGGGCGCTGCCACTTCAAACTACTCCACACGGACGTTGAGATCCACTGGTCTGTCACCTACATGGTCGATGAAGAGCCTTTCCCCACCCTATCGGAGGAGTGTCTACAAAGTGAGGGGAACCAGGGGATTGCATAACAGGTGCACTTGCTTTGGATGGAGAGGGCACAGTTTACCTTGCTTCATATGAAGTGGTTGGTGAAGTTGAGGACACTGCCCGGGTTCACGGGGAAGCATCTCCCCGGAGTCATCGTCTCGCATACCCCTGTCCCACAGGATGTGGAGATGGTCACCCCACAACCCGCGGAAGCTGTCCACCCTGTAGGAGTCGACCCGCTTCCCTTGGACAAGGAAGAGGGAGACGATGACAACGATAATGACGAGCACGCACACCCTGACCGCCCTCATTCAGATTGTTCACATCTCCGGTGATGTGGGCGCCGTGAATCAAGACAGCTAGACTCAACTTGTATATTTATTGTGTATATAAGTGCATCCCTGAGCCGAAATGTACCCGCAATACCTTGTATGCCTATGTAGAATCTTCCCTGATTTTCTGGTGATTTTACAACAATTTTCGAGCCCATAACGGCTGACTTGCGCTCGAGCAGCGGTGATATTGATGTGAGTGATGGTGCCTATTGGGCGTGCGCCCTGTCGCATCCACGGCCATCTTTGATGGGAACGAATGGCAGGGGTGATGGGCTGGCGCACGCCCCGCCCTCGTTCCCGACACCCTTGTGGTATTTCTGTATCTGGAAGGTGTTAGCTTAGAGCTCATTTAGAAGGAAATCTCGGGTATTTACCGGGTACACGGCAGAAAAGCCAAAGGCCCTCTAATTAGAAGGGGACTACGCATGGGTGTCCCCTTCTAACTTAGTCCCCTTCTAACTAGAGCCTCAATTTGGGCTGTACAGGTGGTATGCAATCCTTTCGTGAATTTGTGTGGGACTCAGCGCTCGGGGCCCGTGTCTCGAGAAACAGCCTATAGAATCTGATACTGGGCGATAGGCACCCACTGAAGCACGTACCCGAGTCGATGTCTTCCAGGATCACTCTCTCCTGCTTCCCGTTGATTACGGTGAAACGGTTGCTCAGGTTCAACGGTCAGAATAATGCAACTGCCAAAATCCCCCCTATCGAACGACTAAGTTACACCTAACTCACAAAGTGAGATTAAGCGCGACTAAATCGACGGTAGACAGACTCCATCACCACACACTCTTTTGACGACCAAGATACACTGACGAGATTCGGGTCTTTTTGGACACAAGTGTAGGTCCAAGGAAACCACGAGTAAACGTATTTGTCACGAAAGTATTCAATTCCCGTTCCCCCCAAGGATGGCTAAGTCTCAACTAGCTTTCTCGAAGTGGTGTTCAAGACACAACCTGAATTTATCGGTTGGTTCCCAACGTGGATTTAAGTGTCCCAACTATGCAAAGATAACGGCTGTGAACCGGCTTGGTTTTGTGGGCTGTTTAGACCCGGTTTTGTTGGCTCGCGCCTTATTCCGACAATGATTGGCTCGCGCCTCAAACTTGCTGGCTCGCGCCCCGTAACTATGGCTCGCACCCCGTAACAATGGCTCGCGCCTCAAACTTGCTGGCTCGCGCCCCGAAACTATGGCTCACGCCCCGTAACAATGGCTCACGCCCCGTAACTATGGCTCACGCCCCGTAACTATGGCTTGCGCCTCAAACAAAGTCTTATTCCGAAACTGCACTTAAATTCGAAGGCTATTTGACAGCCAAAGATTCAAGCCCAAACGTCGACTTTATGCGCAAGGGCTTTATTGCTCCTCACTCTCCAGGTCTAGTTCGGTCCTTTTGTTATTCCAAAACCAAACTTGAATTCTGAGGCCTGTTGACAGCCAAAGAGTCAAGCCCAAACGTCGACTTTGTGCGCAAGGGCTTTATTGCTCCTCACTCTCCAGGTCTAGTTCGGTCCCGTCCTCCCTGGTTCTGCCCTCCTTATATACTGTACAGAAACTGTTACATACGCGTGATTACTAGGCCTCGGGTATTCTACTTAATTAATTAGCCTGTGATCGGTATCAGCTGTGCACGCCCTGGCGTTCCTAGCCTCCTAAATGTTTGTATAATGACTCCTTCAACCCCTCATGGATTAGGGGTTTATATGTTCAAATATCCCCTGAATAGGGTAATTGGCCCATATCTTCTTCTATGGTCTGTCCCCCAACTTCTGGTATCGCTAGTTGGATAATATAGGTTGTTCCCTTTCCAACGATACCCCAGATGTCCTTAATTGACATCCAGGAATACACAGCACATGCCTAATCCTGGTCGGCAGTTTATCCGGTGATCGACAACCCTTTGTCGATCAGGGGATTATATGTTCCACTATTCCCCTAAACAGGGTAATTGGCCCATATCTTCCTCTGTTGTGTGTGCCCCGACTTCTAGTATTGCTAGTTGGATAGTATAGGTTATTCCCTTTCCAACGATACCCCAGATGTCCTTAATTGACATCCAGGAACACATAGTACGTGCTTAGTCCCGGTCTGCGGCTTATCGGGTGATCGCGTTGAAACGCTGACTATCTGAACAAGCGTGAAATGTAGTAAAATGTAAATCAGCGCTTTAGAGCACTAATAACACAAAACCAACACTGAACACAAATCCAAACAATAAACGGTGCGAGTACGGGGATCGGACCAAGTATTAGGTCTCTGGTTGTGCTAGATATAAGTAATAGCTATTTACGCGTAAATACTGATTTGATTCAAATTAGCCGATCTAGTGACTCAGATGAGGTCTAGAAGGTGCCAAGAGGTGTTTTATCTTGTGGGGTGGGTGGATTAGTCCTTAGACGTTGTTATCCTTTCAGTGTTCTCGGTCCCTTATGATTCTGTTCCTTGTTCTATCAAGTCCGTTTGCCTAAATCCTTATGAAACCCTTGCGAAACCCTTATGAAACCCTTATGAGTCTGTTCCGTGTTCTGTTTCCTTAAGATCCTAGCGCGAGATGTGATCCAACAACCAACAATATATTGACCGAAATAACTAAAAGAACTTTACAAGTTCCAAGAGGTACTCCGAATGAATACAAGGCTTCCCAAGCGACAATACCAGCAGAGCTGAATACGTCTAGCAAGAAGGGGTGAATTCACTGCCTTCCCTCTCTGAACCTGTCTGTATTTATACAAACGAGTGACACAACATGCAGGACTAATAAAATATAAATAGTACATGAATAATTAGCAATGAGCACGCAATGAATACAAACGGATAAATAAACGGTTAAATAGATACTTTGTTCCGAGACCTATGTTCTGATTTGATTCTAATCCCAGAGATGGCATCATATTATGATGTGGATTTTACCCGTGTCTAGCCCTCTCTGCAGAATCACGGTTAAATGGTCATATAGTATGACTTGTGGTGCGGGAAAACGGATAAACTACTCCAGCACATGAATGATGGAGCTAGTGGATCAATCTTCCCTAGGCAACAACTGCGCTACCCAATCCAGACCTCGGTCTAAGCGTTGAATATCAAACATGCCGTGGATTGATCCGTCGGCTACTGCCGGACTGTTCGGGCCGTGTTCCACTTTCAGCAAAGGTTCCTTTGTTCGTTGATGCCCAACTCCAGTAGTGTACTTTCTCAGGTGTAATTTGTAGTCAGAATGGATGGTGTGTGTATGTCCTTGGTATAACACTTTATCTCTGTCCCAATTCGATCGAATGGTTGGACTTTGAATTACGCGTAAATACACAGCAGCTCCCCAGGCCGTTGACCCTCGTGGTATCGGTGACCTGACAAGTCTTTACTATGTAACTAGAGGCGTAGTGCCTTTAGCCAACAGATCGGACCTCTCTATGGCTCTTTATGGG